>VWZV01001337.1:390030-565565 GCA_013397155.1 Irena cyanogastra | reverse complement strand
AATATATATAATAATTTGGCTGCCTAGGCTGAGCTCAAATGGAAATCCTTGCTAGCATTCCCTTAGTGTTCTGAAGAATTCTGAGTATTATTTTTAAGAAGCTTTTAAATGAAGGAATTCCCTGCTATACTTCACTACTTTAAATGGGGTGTTTTGCCATTGAATGTCTGTGATATAAGTTCAGACATGATCAGGTAATTATCTCCAGATAATTAACTGTGGAGAATTTGAGAAGTTCTTCCACAATAATTGGCTTCAGTGTGTTTGAGGAAAAATAGGAAATCTAAGTGGAACTTGGGGAAATGTAGCTACAGATCCAGTAGTAGCAAATATTGTGTGGGGATTGCACATACAAGTAACAGCCAGACTTCCCCCTTAAGACGTCCATTGGTCTGTAAGAATCACAGGCAATTCATTAACATAGCTTCAGAACTAGAAACAGCTTATCAATTTCTTATTCAGAAAGTGTTGCACAGACAGAGGTGTTTCTAGGGCTACTGTTGTGGTTTTTTTTTTTTTTTCACAGGAATTCGACTACCCAAAACAGCAAATCAGAGCATTATAGCTGAAAAGTCACCTAACCTCTACCTTTTAAAAACCAAAAATAAAAACCTGACTTGAAAAATAAGAGCAAAAAACCCAACAAATCAACCAACCAAGAAACCCAAAGCCCAAAACACCAAAAGAAACGATAAACATTTTCCAAGTGAAGATATTCAATGGCCAGTTTTGGACTCTTTCCTTATCATTCAGTTGCTATACTGGAGAATAAGAACTTGAGGTTTTAGTCTAAACAGATTAAGAAGGAGATTACTTGGTTATTTAAAAATCANTTTCCTTGGAACAATTTTGGCTTACCTTATAAACTGTTTTTCATCCCAGCAGAAATAATTTACGATTTGACATCAATTCTCCTCCACTTTTATCTATATTTCATTGTTTTCTTCTATTGACTTTCTTTTCTTTGTTTTCCTAATCTTAATCATGTGAAACTGAACATAATATCAGTGTGGAATAGTGACATACCCATAAAAATTGAGCCTTTCTTTAAAGATATTTTACTTCTCAGTAGTTCAGTTCTTTCTTTCTTTTTTTTTTTCTTTCTCTTCTTCAATGCCTGATGTGTCTATTATTTCCAGCAGCTATTCCAGAGCCATGTCATATAAAGTCCTTCCCAGGGAAAACAGAGACCCTTATGTTTTTGCTTCATCCAAACAAGAAGAGTAATTGACTTCTAAAAGCTTTCCTCTGACAGGACCTTACCTTGTGGATGCTTTAAAATCATTATTATAAATAANTTTTTTTTTTTTTTTCACAGGAATTCGACTACCCAAAACAGCAAATCAGAGCATTATAGCTGAAAAGTCACCTAACCTCTACCTTTTAAAAACCAAAAATAAAAACCTGACTTGAAAAATAAGAGCAAAAAACCCAACAAATCAACCAACCAAGAAACCCAAAGCCCAAAACACCAAAAGAAACGATAAACATTTTCCAAGTGAAGATATTCAATGGCCAGTTTTGGACTCTTTCCTTATCATTCAGTTGCTATACTGGAGAATAAGAACTTGAGGTTTTAGTCTAAACAGATTAAGAAGGAGATTACTTGGTTATTTAAAAATCAGCTGATATCCTATGCCAAATCTTACCCAGTAGAACTCTGTAATATGACATAGGTGGGCTGGATTTGGAAAGACAGCCCACAGGCCTCTGGCAATGGGCCAGGCCTTGAATGTAAAGTGGAAATTGTTCTGTTGGTGGGGGCAGGAGGGGAGTAGAATAGAGTACTTTGCTTGGTTATAGATAAAACCAATTAATTGTAAATTTTGTACATCTGTGTCTGATATTCTAGTTACAAATAAAAGCTTTGTTTATAAGAGGCGGGATTGTCATTTGGATTCAAACAACTTTTAATAGTTTCATTTAAGTTGGTATTGATTCAGAACAGTTCGATACTGAGAATTAGTACAAATATATACTTTGGTGAGGAGACAATAGAGTAAAATAGAGGATCTAAAACCAAAATGATGAAAATCTCTTTGATAGAACTATAGAATCATGGAATCATAAATTGATAGACTCATAGAATAGTCTCGGTTGGAAGGGACCTTTAAAGGCCATCTAGTCCAACCCTCTGGAATGAGCCATGACATGTTCTGGTGTTTCACCACCACCATTGCTGAAAATTGTCTTTCTTTGTATCTAGTCTGAATCTACCCTCTTTTAGTTTAAAACCATCACCTTTGTGCTATTGAGAGCAGGCCCTACTAAAAGGTTTGTCCCCATCTCTCTTACAAGCTCCCTTTAGGTACCAAAAGGACACTCTTTAGGTCTCCCTGGAGCCTTCTCCTCTCCAGGCTGGACAAACCCAGCTCCCTCAATCTGTCTCCACAGCAGAGATTCTCCATCCCTTTCACCATTTTTCTGCCCCTCCTCAACTCGTTCCAACAGGTCCATGCATTTACTGTGCTGAGGACACCAGGGCTGGGGACTGTACACCAGGTGGGACCTTACCAGAGAAAAGTACAGCGGGAGAATCCTCACTCTGTTGAGCGCCCTCACTAAAACCATATCCCTCTCAGTTTGGCATGTCATCCCACAGCTTGTCACAGGCAAGACTGATACTGTTCCCCTCTCCCTTCAAGGCTAAGCCTGTCAGTGAGCCAAGATCCCCTTCACCCTCTGAGGAAGATATGCCTCGTTTCATGTAGACCCTCACATTACCAAAACCCAAAACTGTGGTGGTGGTACAAGTCATGGAGTCATGCATTAACAGACTGAGTCTTATTCTTTTTCTTCCACTGTTGCTGCTTGCAACTGGCAGTATAAAGGCAAAAATGTAACTGTGCTGCAGATGCCCTTACCCACCATCTCAAGGCCTTGAAATCTTTTTGATTGCCCTTAGACTTCATGTTGCAGCTGCATGGCCAGTCACACAAGAAGAGAAATAATGGGTAATAGTCCAAGGGCTGTACCAGACTAGGACGTTTCCTAGAAATATAGGAAGCATGCAGAATTCCCTAATAAAAGGGTCTCTGACATATTGGTTCCTCTTAGAAGGGAGTGACACACAACTATAATTTGCTTTTTTTTTTTTCCTCGTGGATGGAGTTGTGATTTGAAAGCAACACCATTCTGACCTTGGCAACGCCTCTGGTGTAGAGGAGCCATCATGTACAGCATCTATTGACTGATCTTCCACGTCCAGAGCCTCATATTTGTTCTACATAGGCACCTGAGAAAGCAAGTTGGGAAAGAAGGGGTTTGTGTGCCACCCTAAGCATGAACTTGCCTCCATTTACTCCATTTCTTTAGCTGCTTCCTTGAACCTCGAGTGAGGAATAAACTAGAAAGGTTAAATTAGTGATGGAGGTTTCTGACAAGATGGAATCACTGCAAAGATGGCTTTTTACCTTATGGAGCCAAAAGGTTGGATGGATGATTCATTCTCTACCAACAGATTTGTGAAACAGAACATAGTCCTAAAATATAATTAAATTAGTTCTAAAATATAATGAAATGAGAGCCATGAAGGGGAAAAAATTAAGAATAAGATTTTAAACATACCTTTTGCCCTCACCATATAATCCAGCACTCTTTTTGTATGTGGTACAATAAAAACCAGCATGACATCTTAGAAAATGTGCTGGGACATTTTAAAGCAAAATTCCATTTCTATTAAGAAATGTTTTTAGAGGGGGAAAAAAAAAACAACAAACCCACATAAACATAAAAATCCCAACCAGCTAGAGCAGATGAAGGGACTGCTTTGCAAAATTCTTACAGTAAATCAGAAGGCTCGGAGATGTACAAACCCTTCAGCAATACAGGGTTTCCGTGGTGTGTAGATGCAACTGGTGTTACAAATTCATAACAAAAATGCATCACACTCAGTTAAACTTGTAGATATGATCGGAGTGAACTGCACAGCACTTTGTCATTAGCCCTCCAGAGAATTACAGAAATATTTTCTTCTATATCAATATCAGAAATATCTTGTTATTTTATGACATGACTAAGTGATATGCACGTAATTTCCAAACAGTTTTTCATTTTCCAACCTTCATTGTGCTGTGAAATTCAAGGACAAAAAAAATAATCTGGTCTGCTGCCAACAACTGTGTTGTTTAAAAAACTTTCTGAAACAGGCACCTACAAAATTTCTTTTGTAATAAAGGGGAATTCCTTCTAAAATCATTTTTTTTACTCATTTTTTTAAACCAAGCTAATCTCTGCTGTCTCTGCAATACATTATCATGCCACCCAGCTATCACGCTAATTTTTACTCTCTAACTTAGAAAGGCTTATTTATAAAACAGTAAAGAGTTCTGAAGTGTCTTAGTGTTTAGTTCCAAGGAGTATGCTTTCCATACAGCATAAACTTTACCAGCCACATAGACACATTCTAGCTGGTTATATGCTTGTAGCTTGTTGGAACTGGACAGATGTACTAATTCAGACATGTAAGTGTTCTTACAAAGGATCTCTGATGAAGTGCTATTGACCAGTGATGCTCAATCTCCACAGCAAGTAGTCCAGCATAGTGATGTAAAATGCAATAAAAGCTTGGGATTTCTACTCCCACTTCCAAGCTCAAATATCTTGAAAACATCATGGGTGTTTTCCATTATCAATGTTGTGTGCTAACTTTGCAAGCTGAATTAGGCACCGGACATTTTAAAGGATTTGAGTACCAGAACTAACACCAATGAGAGGGCTGAAAACTTCATCTTTTTGAGAAACTGATTGTCAATCACCATTGTATTGATTAGAAGCCTGTTTTGACACACAAGTTTTGACATGTTGTTCTCACTTTTCAAACAATATGAAAGGTTACAAGGACTCTCCTACAAACCATGCTTTAATATTCAAGACTGAAAAAATGTGAAAGTCTCACTTCAGTCAGAAATATTTTCGGTTTCCACAAGGAATATTACTTCTTTTTCTGTTGTTTTATTTTCCACAATTTGGTCATCAAATACTTTCAGTCTTACAAAATTTTTAATAAAAAGCTGCAGCATCCCTTTTGACTGCAACAAAACACTTAATTGGGCCTTTACCTTTTTCAGTGCAACTACACTTGATGCTCACCCTTATCCGATATGATGTTTTAGTCAGAACAAGGTATATCAGCACAATAAGCATGTCATCTATAGGAAATATTATATCACAAAGAACACAACATATTTGGGTTATATTGTCAGCTCAGGTATGGAACTTGCATTTGGACAATTAATTTCATTTTTTCCTTCATTAAGGGTGGATAACTTTACAAGCAGCATCCAATATGCCACAGTTACAGACCTAATACATTTATACTCTGCCTCCTTTTCTGTGTGTACTACCAGGTACATGAAAGCTTATGAAAAAGTCAAATCTTTATGGCTCCACTGGGATAGGATAAACTGTCCATTGATCAGATTTTCTCAAGTTAATTCTCTGTAAGACAATATCTTCTCTACAAGATTGTATGTTTGTAGGGAACAGAGTAGCCAGACAGCTTCTTCAGCGAAAGCTAAGAAAAAAAGTTTTCTGAGCAAAGATCTATATCCACAATAGTATTATCTAAAATCTTGTTAGCCTTTTCCAGAGACCTGTGCAACCTTCCCAGCTTCACTCACTACTGGTCTCCAAGGTCTGAGAGCCTGAGTCTAGCTCCTTGCTTAAATGGTTATGCAATTTACAGCCAGTTTAGCTGCACAATTTCTCTTGACCCTTTAACGAGCTAGTCTGGTGAGCTCAGCAGAGGATCACAAGCAGAGAACATAAATGAATAGCTGCTGATTATTCCTGGAGTTCTGGTAGAGGACTATTTCTCCCAAGCCATTTTTTTGCTTTTGTCTTTGCTTCCTAATAGCCTTCTTGACATTTTAATCAAACAAAGAGCATCCTAGTGGTTAGGCTATGCATGAAACAACTCCATTTCTGCCTTTATTAAAATTACCAAATCTATTTATTCTTATAATTCACAGCATGTGAGCAAGGGGAGAAAATATTCTCTGCTTATGGAAACATTTGGCAAACACTGAGCCTGAAAAGGCTATTTTTATTGTGAAGAAAAAGAAAATCACTAAAAACTCAGTTGAAAGTCTACAAGCCTATTTTTTAAGCTCTGATTAAATAACTTGAATAATTCAGACTAAACAAGAAAAATACATTAGGATACCATTCAAATATACTCAATGTTAGTGCTTAAAAAATCCCAATGTATCTGCTATTTAGTAATTTTTATTACTAAAAAGAGAGTTGTTATACAAGTAGCCTATGAGAAAATACTAACAGTTGAAAAGGAAAAAGCATCCACATGGGGTATTTGTCATATTCTCCAGCAACCAAATAGCAAATTAGTTTATAAGTCTGGCCTCTTTCTTATATCATTCTATTAAGATCTCTGTATTTTTCTGCTTTAGTAGGCATTCTGTGGAGCTGGTAACCTGTTGGGGTCTGTAGTCATGTAAAGAAGGAACATAAAGAATAATTTTCACTTGTGGAAATTTCCCAGTGTCTTGGGTTTCAAGGTCATGCCCTATCTGTCATGCCCTACTCTACATTTTCCAAGTATTGTTATATTTTCTCCCAGTATGCAAGATTTAATATAACCTAAAAATTTAAAGAAAAAGTATTTGTCCAAAATTAGCAAGTATAAGGTACTAAATTTAGTATCTCCTGTCCCTTTTTATGCATTCCCAAAAACTTCAGAAAACCCAAAATATGTATAGTAGCATATTTATTGAGGAATTTTGAATATTATTTCACAAAATGCATTTTTCTATGTTTATAAAGAAATATTAATGTTAAATTAAGCAAGTTTACTTGCAAACATCCAAATAATCCAAATATAGCACTTATCTCATGTAAGCTGTGTCAAGCATGCCTCTGCAGACCCAATGGATATTTTTGAATTAAATGTGGCAGGAGGATTGCTAATGTATTGACAGAAATTTTTCTGCTATTACAGAGATGAACACAGGTGCACAGGAGATGTCTGTGCTATGGAGAAGGCAATCTGGGCATTGGACTGTTAGTCTGTAACTGGAAAAGGCATGTCTAGAACAGGCAGGCTGGACTGGAGATTGTCCATGTGAGCTTTGTGCACTTCATTCTAATTCTCCTGCTACTATCAAATACTATACGTTAATTTTTTTTGTTTGTTTTTTTTTTTTTTAATTTGGAAAGGACGTCAGGGGATATCTCTCAATAGGGCCAGCTGTAGCCCATCATTTGACTCTCTAACAGGTCACTACAGTGAATGCTCTTCTCTGTCCAGGGCTTCTGACAGAGGCCTTCCAGCAACCATTGCTCCTGTTATGCTCCTTTGTAAAGTTCTTATCATGTCCCTTTCCTTGGTCTTCTGGTATAACTGTGGTTTCTACAATCTCAACGCAGCTCCAGGATCTCACACCAATGAAAGCACTACTCCATTCTCTGAAAGCAATGATTATATCTCAGAAATTCTTCTGACTATTGTGCTCTGAGATGGGAGGGAAGCTCTCCAATTTCATTTAAGTACTAAAATTCAGTCTTCTAAGGTTCTAAGGCCTGTGGGTTTTTTGGGTTTGTTCTTTTGGATTTGGCTGCTTGGGGTTTTGTTGTTTTGTTGGTTTTTTTTTTTCTTTTTGGATGGTTGGTTGGTTGGTTGGTTTTTTGTTTGTTTTGCATAAGTTTAAATCCAAAGAGACATATGTCTTTAAGTCTGGTTTCTGAGATCAATCATTTTCTGCCAAAATGCTCCTGTTTTCAAAGTTGGTTAGGATCAGATGCTTCTGAAAATAGACCTGTGCTGACCAATTATTGCTGTTATGTAAGCCTTAGTACTTCTTTAAAGACTGAGCCTGTCAAGAATTTAATTTGACAAGCTGAATCATACCAGATCATATATGATGGATTTCAAACTAAATTGCATCTGACCATCTGTACACGGCAGAAGAGCACATCTTTATGGAATTCCTCATGTATTCACTTTTACTTTTTGCAAATATATTATTTCATACTGTACTTCAAGAGATTTATTTTGACAGAGATATGTCTTCTCTGCTATGGCTTTTAAAGTGCAGAATGGCTGAACTATAAAAACTTTTTCCTAACAGCACAAATTTGTGGTAGATTATAAAGAATCAAAACAAGTCATTATTTGCCATCTTATCCTGTTGGAAAAGGATTTTTAAACACTATCTTTACCCTAATCTGTAATGCAGCAGTAGACCAAGTTATAAAATAATTTGCTCAAATCCGCAAACTCAAGTAATATTTTTCCAGAGTTCTTTTAGTGATTCTCTCCTAGATATAAAATATATCCAGTTTATACCCTTTTCCCCCAATAAGACGATTTTGTTTCCATGACGGTATAATACCCAGTAAAAGTTTAGGTAAGGTGAATTTTGATTTCAAATAAAGGAGGACTTGAAGCTCCCTGTAAAATTCACGGGGAGAGACTTTGGGATGGTCTGACAGCATCTCTAAACATCACAACAAAAATGACAGGCTTATTCCTCTATTCTGGGAATAGGAATGTTTTAGGATCTGATTAATCCTATGCTAGACCTCTCTCTCTAGTCTCTCACATGGTTGTATGGGAGATGTGGAACAGCTATTGAAAAAAACCTTTGCATCAAAGAGCCACAAGACAAGTTTCTAACTTATGACTGAATCTCTGTGACTCCATTTAAACACATTTTTTCCATAACTTCTTGTTCTCATGATACTGATTAAATCTAAGATTTTTTTTCCTCAAATTAATGAGCTTCTAAAAGAGTTTGCACACATTTTAATGTGCATGCAGATATGTTCTGCAGATATGAAAATAACTACTAAACATTTTCTGAACTGTTTCTGGATCTGAAAAAAATAACTCTCTAATATGCTGGTACAGTTATCTGCAGATGCACAAACTCCTACTTTTGAAAATGAACTGGACAGATTTCCCTGTGTGTAGGAGCACCTTTCTTTTTGACACAGTCCTTCCTACCCATTAGGGACTGCTCCATAGCTTCATTACAGTCTGCTCTGACATCTGAACTGTTCTTTATACTCCTTTCTCAGCTGTACCTTCTCCAATTTTCTTTACATACAAATGAACATCCATGAACTTTTCCTGAGCTCTTAATAATGCCCCTATTATTGTTTCACCCTGTTTCCCAATCATGAGATCTGGAGTGGCTGATACTTCTACAGTTTGAGAGAGAAATGTAAATTATACAGAAAATTATTTGTAAGGTTCCCTTTAATGTCAATAGAGAGAAAGAGACATTTCCAGAATTTTGGGCCATAAAATAGTTTCTCTGTCTTTTTATTGGGCATAACAATACTTGTTTTTGCACTCCAGCAGGTTATTGGATTCTCTGCAGATCAGCAGAGTTTAAAGTGAAATGCTATGCATGGAAAATTTTAATACCAATGATAGGATTATGCAACAAATACCAGTTAAATTGCTTGATCTTTCTCATGGCCTTTGAACCCATCTTTAAAGCTATCTGCAGTGCTGTATTTTGACAGTTTGTTTGCATGGCAGCAATATTGAATTGGACAGTAGAACCACTCAGTGAACGAGCCATGAATACCATCTATCTGCACTTCTGTAAGGTCTTTGGCATGGTCTCCAGCAACACCCTTGTCTCTAAATTGGAGAAATATGGATTTGATAGATGGACTGTTCTGTGGATGAGGAATTGGTTGAATGTTCTCATCAGAGGAGTAGTGGTCAATGGCTCAGTGTCCAGATGGAGATAGTGAGGATGCTGTCCCTCAGAGGTCTGTACTGGGACTGGGACTGTTTTGTGTCTTCATCAGCGACATAGTGGGATCCAATTACAACCTTGGCAAGGTTGCAGATGACACCAAGCTGAGCAGTGCAGTTGGCATGCATGAGGGATGGGATGCCATGCAGAGGGACATGGACTAGTGTGACAAGTGAGTGCATGGAAAGGTCCTGAAGTTCAATAAGGCCAAGTGCTGCACCTGGGTCAGGGCAATCCCCTAGTATCAATACAGTCTGAGGGATGAATGAATCGAGGGCCTGCAGGAGAAGGACTTGGGGATGCTGGTGAATGGAAAGCTCAACACAAACTGACAGCGTGCACCAGGTAGCTGACCTAAAGAAGCTGCACCTAAAGAAGCATGGCCACCAGGTTAGGGGAGGCGATTTTCTCCTTCTCCTTCGCTCTTGAGAAATCCCATCTGGAGTATTGCATCCAGCTCTGGTGTCCTCAGCACAGGAAAGACCTATCGGAGCAAGTCCAGCATAGGGCCACAAAAATGATCACAGGGCTGGAGGACCTCTGCTATGAGGCCAGGCTGAGGGAGCTGCATTTGTTCAGCCTGGAGGAAGGAAGGCACCGAGGAAATCTTATTGCCTCCCTCCAATAATTTTAGAGGTTTTAAACTAAAGGACGGTAAATTCAGACTACATATAAGGAAGATATTTTTTACAATGGGGGTGGTGAAACACTGGAACAGGTTGGCCAGCAAGATGGTAAATGCCTCATCCCTGGATACATTCAAAGTTAAGTCAGATGGAGCTCTGGGAAATGTGATCTAGTTGAAGATGTCATTGCTCATTGCAGGGGAGCTGAATTAAATGACCTTTAAAGGTCTCTCCCAACCCAAACTCTTCTATGATTTTATGACTATGAACTAACATTTTTCTGAGATTCACCTGTTTAAAAAAGGTGGGGGGGGAGTAAACAAAAGGGTAATCACTGATAACTAATGGCCTTTCCAAACACTAGGTCTACTCTGATAAGAAATTACTATGATGCCTAGCCAGCCACAAAATTCCACCTTTAGCCATATTGATAGCAGAACTCAATCATTTCAAGTTCTCCATATATGAAGTACATATGGAGTTATGAAGTACATATGGAGTTACATATGGAGTCCCTGTTAACTTGAAACAAACTTTTTTCACTGATACTCAGGGAGCTAAAAGCTCTAAGTGTTATTCTTACTATAGAAAAAGAAGCATAAAATAGGTGTCTCACATCTGCATTTGAAGGACTTGGTTCTCTGCTTTTGGTCATATTTGCATGCCTTATGTAACCATAAATTCTTTAGATTTCCTGGAAGAAAAAAAATCACTGTAACATACATTAAAAGAAAAATTTAAAAAGTACTTCTATGCTTCTACAAGGCTTCTAGACTTCTATGCAGAAAACTCTTAAAGGACTTTACAGTCTACCTCTATCAAGTGTTAGGAAAACCGGGATGACAGTTTGTACAGGCACACTGCAGGCTCTGGAGTTAGGTATTTGATGCAGGAATATCTCCTCAAAGACTCAAAAAGATTCTGTTGTTGAGAGGGAGATAATAAATTTGAAGATAAGCCTACACTGTGTTTTTTCAAACAACTAATTGTGAGTCAATCTTGTCCTTTAAGGAAAAGAATAACATGGTGTTTAATGCACCCTCCCCAAAGAGTCGTGAAGCAAGACTCATGTTTGACTCATTTTCTCTGGTATACCTTAACCCCACAAATTCTACCTCTCCAGGCAGTATCACAATCTCTAGGACCGCTAGTTATTAGTCGTGTAGAAAGGAAAGCAGGAAGAGACATACTTCAGACCTTATCTCAGGTGTTTCAGTGTACATAAAACTATAAAGTAACTGTGAGGAAGGAGAGGGAGAGGGAGAGATTCCCTACTTTGCCAATAAAGGCATTTACTCAGGGAAAATATTTGTATATTGCATGCCTATTTTAACCTTTTATAATCTTGCTAAAAGTGTGCCAATTACTATTAACTCTGATGTATGACAACTGTGGCACTATGAAAAGGAATCAGGTGAATAATAAATTTCTTATAGATGATGAAACTACCTTTTTATGAGTTCGTTGAACAGCAGTACTAAAATTGCAGAGGGAGAGGAGTAGAGCATCTTCTGACAAGTGAGATTATAAAGAAGCAGCTGCCCACCTTTACATCAAAGATATTTATTGTGTAGTATACCAGAAATACTTTCTAATTCTGCTATTTTTGACAAATATGAGTCTCCTATTATTTAGCACAGTGGAAAAATACATGCCTACATGCTCTACAGTGGCATATCTATGATGAAGAATTGAATCAGAACACCAGCAACCAAAGAAAAAATGTGACTCACAATAAGGTCTGTGTTTATGCCTCATGAGACACTTTGATGTAGGGGCCCCAGTGTATCAGTTTTTGAAATACTAGACAGTATTTTTGCATAACAGTGTGACATTCAGCTATATCAGCTTTTAGGGGCACTTCAGTGCACTGCCTGGTAGACCCACACTAGGCCAAAATTATCTTTGGCATAACTGATTAATTGTACTATATTTAGTGTTTATCTCAGTTGTGCCAATGCAGGGAGAAGCAAGTCTCACTGATACAAGAGGTAGAAAAACCCAGTATTTTTAAGAAAAAATGGCCCTAAAGAGTTTTCCATATCTACTCATGAAGGAAAATGGGAAATAATAGTCTTAAAAAAGGTTTCAGGAAGAGCAGATCTCTATTGGCTTTGTTTTTGTTTTTTTTGTCCTTGTTTTTGTCTCCTAGACCAACCCATAATACTGACACCAAATTTTCTCAGGCAAAGATTTTCCTGATGCTTTGCATGACTGCCCCTAAGCAGCACCTTTTGTGTCCCTGGTGCCTCCTGGGCATTTAAACTCAGCTTCCACTCCTCGCCCCAAAGTGCCCTTCACAGTGTTCTGGTCTGTCACCTGGGAAGGAGTCAGAGCTGTGCCATGGCTGTCTGACCTTCCTGCATGCTGATTGATCACACAACTGCAGTTCCACTTGCTCAGTGCCTTGCTTCCCATTGGGATTGACAATGGCCAAGTTTTCCCTGCCTTCCTCTCAAGTTAAGACTCTCTTATCCCCTTACAGAATGTATTCACCTCTGTTTAAAATTTAACTGGAAATCACAAGTCAGACTGGCAGATGGGCAATGTGATCATGTGACAGGTGGGCAAAAATACTGTACAACCCAGTACAAAAGAGAGACGAGAGGTAATTTGGCACTTGGCAATTTCTGTTTTGTATGACTTTCATCATTTCACTGTCTCTTATGGCACAAATAGTGATTCTAGATTCTAGAACTCCTTATCTGGGCTACTTTTTTATTACAAGATTGTTCTTTTAAGCAGACAAATTGAATTAAGTTCTTTACAAAGAAAAAGGAGAAAAAGAGAAGGTCATGTACTGTAAGACTATACAAGGCTTGCAAAAATGCTTAAACATGTTTGGAAAATTTTTAAAGAGATTACAGCTTGTTGATCAAATTTGATAAAAGCTCTGATCTGTTTCATTTGTTGACTATAAGCAGTGCTTGGGGATATGTTTATGTAATAGTCCATTCCAGGTTGTGGAAATTCAGTTTATCAGATCTTCCGGAAAATAGATTTTAAATAATCAGTTTTGAGAACCTGCCAACTCTCTCTTTTGTACTATGTAAGAATCACTTTGATTTGGCTCTTAGTCCATCCTCTTTCTGGCAGTCCTTTCTACGATACAAAGAGATTAACCACCTGTCAAAGCAGGAAACAAAAAGCTTGTTCTTTTTAAGAAAAAAAATATTAAAAGTCATTTTATCTCTTAATATAAAATTCTTATTTTGGCTTCTCTTTCCTCTTTGAAATTTACATGAAACCTATCAAAATGTGTATCAGACAATGAAAGAAAAAAATATCAAGCCAAAAAATTTCCCAGCCCATCTGCAAAACACAATGCACTGATTAAGATATGCCACTATGGTGTCTCCTTTTTTTTGGTTATAAGATGTTACAAAGTATAGAATTTAAATGCAGTTTATATGTTGCATTGTTAGATATTTTAGATATTCAGAACTATTTTGATGCAATGAAAGAACTATTAAAAAAAAATACCAGTTTCCACTGCTGAAATCAGTGAATTAGGTTACCCTGGATCACTTGGAAATAGTCTGAAATACCTTTAATGAGGTTATAATGCTAAAACCTATTGAAATTCAGTGGGTGTTTTGTAGTTAACCTCTCTTAAGTGTGAAAACTAATCTCATTGTCTTTTTTTTCTAATCCAGTGTGGAGATGCCACCCTTCTCACTTAGATTACCAACTTCTTTATCAATACCTATTCAGTGTATTCCCATAAAACAGATTAGTAACCACCTTATATATGGCCAAACTTATTTGACAATTTTTAAAACCTTCCCTAATTCAATGATTGAAGACTGGACTTTTGACAGTTTTTTTGTGTAGCTAAGTGGCTACACTTACTCACCAACCTTAAATTCTACTACTGGTTCAACGTTGGCTTTTCAGGGACAGCCAGTCTCATTATTTCTAGTCAGACAAATAACTGCAGCTAGAATTACTTGATTGGGTGTGGTTGGGAACCTCCTCTTGCACAGCTCAGGTCTTCTATGGCCATGCTTGAGACATAAGTTCATAGAATCACAGAAGCATTTAGGCTGGAAAAGACCTTTGACTAAGTCTCACAGTCTCTCCAATAAGAAGGCTGAGTGCCTATTCCTGACAGGCAGTTTACACTATGTAGAAAATATATGCACATATTTATACATCTGTCCACAAAAAGAACAGACACACAGAGCACTCACACGAACACAGAGAGCAATGGCTCATCCTGCTTCCAGCTTTGGCTGAGCAGGAAATCTGCTAGAGGGAAAATTTGCAAGATTTAGGACAGCTGCAGGCTCATCCACCCAGCCTGACCAGTTGCAGTTTCTCGATTCCAGCCTTCTCAGATGCTGCTGGCACCTCCACACACCTCTTTAATCCTGAGCCATTCCCTGCTGGCTCCTTCAGCTTGATCTTCACTAGTGATCCGGCACTCGCTCGCACACCTGCATTCGCTCCAGCTGACACCACAGACCCATACACACGTGGTCAGAGGGTGGAGAGCCTCTTCCTAGAAAACAACTGAAGGAATTTAACAAGGAGACATGACAGACAGCAGTGATCAGGGTCAGGGAGTGGCCAGAAAGTGTACTGACCAGCTCCTGCTTGCCTGCAAATGGACTCTTCTATTCGCTTACATCCTCTATTTTGCATACTTGTTTCTTCCCAAATCACATAAATACTTCCCTTTTTCCCACCTTTGTTTCTTCCTTTGAAGCATGCCTTAATAAATTCTGTGAAATCCCAATATGTTGTTTCACCATACTGTGTCCCATACCCCTCAGCAGGAAGTTCCCTTAGTTTTAAAGATGATACAGGGATCTGGGCCTAATGATTCATTGTGAAGGGTTTCAGACATGAACAATGGGGCTGAGGCTCTGCTAGGACTATCCTGGGAGTGGGACAGACAAGATGCTTACTCCTTGGAAGTTGTAATTTGGATTCCTTGTCTGGCACTGTGCCGATATTCCACACTTGGCCTATGCAGATAAACATGATGGGTTGAAGGCTCCCTGGCAATGGGCCTGGGAACAGACATAGCACATTCTCTGCATCCCAGATTTTGAAATCCAGAACCTCTGTCTGACACGGTTTGTTAGAGCACCCTGCAAAATACCCTGAAATCCTGGTTTCCATTGGCCAGATTAGGCACCTAATTTGGAAGATGTGGTCCCATCCAGTCCTTGCACTTGTGTTGTCTGGTGGACAGGAAAGTAGAGAATAGAGAAAAAAACCAAACAAAACCCCAAAAGGTTGTGTCTGAACTACCTCCTTTTGTAAGGCAAAATATTTTTTCTGGGGAGATATACTTCCATCTCCTTCCTGTCATGCACATCCCATTCTTCACCTAGAAAGTTCCCACATAGTTTTCATCAAATAATGCTTTTTATCTGTTAGCATATACCAAGTCTAGTTTTGTTTCCCCAGTTTGGTGGGTGAGTGATAAGAGAGGACACTTCTAGAGTTTTATAAGCACTCTTTCTTTCTACTCTTGTGGTTCTTAAAATCCAAATGGCATAAGACAGTATTTATATTAGGGTGAGTTAGTTGTGGAATTGAGAGAGAAAGCACGGCCCTAATGTCTTCCATGCAGCCAAAGAAGCATTTAGGTATTTTTTTCATCCTAAGGATTTGATTCCATTCTGATAAAGTTCACCACTCCCATACCCTCTACCTCCTCACCCTCCCACCCTGAGAAATAGGAAGGTACTGAGATTTCCATTTCATGTGACATTTTTTATCTTTTAAAGGTTTGTGTTTTGGGGTTTTTTACATCTTATTGACAGAGAAGTCTGGACTAGGAGAGGTTATCTGTATGTACAAGGGCATGAAAATGGAGAGGAAAATGGTGTCACTCTTTTCTATCACTAATATGGAAAGTAGGTAAGTTCATTCTTTTCCCCTTTGTTGCAGATGCCACTGTCTTAATCACATATTCAAACAGATAAAATAGCAATTGAAAGAAAGATTTCCCACCCCTCTCATCATTCAAATAATAAAAGAACGGATATATTTAATATAAACACTGTTAACCCTTCTTTCTGTAGTTTAACATTCCTGCCAGAGAATCTGAAAGTATAACTCTATAAAAAGGAAAGACTACTGGATTACAAAATGGGATTTTCTTGTAAACATCCAATTTAATCCCATTTCCCTAAGAGCAGGAACAGAAGTCCATGTTATAAAAGCTGCCGTTTCAACACTGTGTTAGTGTGGATAGGAGTTACTCCAGACCAAGACAAAACCACTCATAAAATCTGCACACTGGGCAGACAGAAACAACATATTTGATTCATTAGCTCCTTTTCTGACTTTTTGAACACAAATTTGTCTCCTGATTCCTACTTTTGGAAGTCTGGAATGCAGACATATACCTCTGAGCCAGTTGTCTAGACTCCTTTTATTATGAATGTTGGGAAGTGGGAACTTTTAGAGTGTAATTAATATGACCCAATTTAAATGTCTTCCTCATGATAAGGGGAATAATAACTCAGAACTGCCCTTTTTATGTCGACTATAAAAAGACTTCAGAGACATTGCTCAGGTGTTGGTGTTTACCTGGTAGATGTATAATACAAGTCAGATGAAACTTCTCCCCAATGTCTGTTTAATCAAACCATTTTCCACACGTGTACATAAGTACTACTTTTTTTAATAACTGAAATCATTATTTTTTTAAAAAAGTGAATCTGATCTAAGTGAAGATGGGATCTTACCACTACTTATTATGCTGGAATACATGAAACAATTTTGATTTAAAATAAACTAGCTTTTCAGCAATTCATATAGAAGTGCTATTTAAAATATGCTAGCCAGGATGAACACACAGGGAAGTTTAATTAGGTGTCTCTTAGATTAGGAAGTTTGACGAAGTTTAAAAAAGAAGAAATTCAATAGCGAGTGGAGATTTTAAACTCTCAAAAGTTACAGTTTGTAAGCAGGTCTAGCTAGAATATCATCCCAATATGGCACAGTAACTTTAAAAAATTTGGAACACAAAGTCTGTGAGGAAGCAGATGCCAGAAGCTGAGGGCTTGACAAGACGTTGGGCATTGCATTGGACATGTGTGCAAACCCCAGCTTATCTTCCTCGGAATATGCCATTTTGTACTCTTCAGACTAAGACAATATTTGGAACAATGACACTCAAAATGAAAACACCAGAAAATAAACACTAACTTTCTTGGTTTATGTATACAAAGACAAATAAGCAAGCCAATACTTTGTTATGTAAATCTAGAGACTCTGGGACTATAATCTTAAAACTGAACACGTCCATTCCTATCTATTTGTTATAGTTATTAACACTGTAATATTTTCTTTTGAGTGAAATACTTTGTTGCTGAGCAACATGTGCAAAAACACCCCATGATTACATGCGTATCAAGGTCACACAGAAGACATCATATTATTTTGAAAAAGTGTGCATGCTCTTCTTGTACAGTGAGTGTTCTGTTCTGAGGCTTCATGTACCCAGAACTGAACTGGCAAAGAACTTCAACAATTGGACTTACTTTGCAGCTGTTCTCTGGAACAGCTTTTGGAACACTTTTTAGAAAGTCCCGTGTTTAAGTCCAGTCTCCTCTTTTCTTATGTTTCTTAAATATCAGGCTTCTGAAGCCTGCTTCTGTAGAGCACTTAATTCAATGGAGTATGAATTCTCCTGAAGCGTTAAGGATTTAAGCTGCAATTATCACAGGCTGAATGCTGTTTTTCAAAATCCATTTTCCAATTGGCTGGTTGGAATTTCGACAGTGATATTACCATATTCATGCCTAAGTCCCCCATGGAGCACTTATGTCACTGCTAGCCATTTCTTTATTATTTCTAGTTAATGCAACAGGGTTCTGTACACATATTAGATGTTTAAAATTCACATAGTTTACAGCATATTTTCCAAAAGCCAAGGCTACAAGACCCACAGAAATGTCATAATGTTTTCCTTTGCTTTTATTCCAAAACCTTCCTCATGTTCTGGGAGAGATATAACCACTTAGATGCTGGCAGACACCACCAGTTCAGCTGTCCACCTTGCCATTTCTCACTGCCCCATGATTTCTTTGTTTCAAGTGTTATAGCCCCTACAGAGGGGCCACCTTTCCAATGGCATTCAAGATGAATTGTGGAGACTATAGCAGAAATTATCACACCAACATCTGTCAAAACAGGTATAAAAGGACTGTGCAGAAAGGCCGGCTCCCAGAGCACTCTTCCTTACCTTGTGCTTGGAACCAGGTAGTGAAATGGAAACATTTCTGTTAGATGTTAAATGGATGCCAATGAAGCAGATACATCTGTCAGAATACTACCAGCTCACAATAATACGATATTTGACAGAAAGATTATTTGAATTTGAAATCTGCTGTATCATCCACCTGACCAAAGGAGATGAAGATCCATTACAGCCAACACCAGGTTTTCATGTTCAGTAAATATATCAGACCATGCTCTTACACACAAGAAACTATAAGCTCCAACTTTACATTTAGGGGAAAAAAAACAAAACCACTTCCTTATTAATAGCCATTCATTAACTATAACTTAATTTGCATATATTAAAGTAAGTACCTTTGAATTCAGCCATATCTTTGTTTCAGATGTGAAATTCTAAGATTTTCTTTTTAACCCTTTTGACAGCCGCAGTATTTAATATCCAAATAATGAACAGTGCTTTCCTCTGTAGAGTTGAGATTTTGTTGTGATTTCATAAAAGAACTGGATTTAATTAGATTCTAACTATAATCATCTTTTCTTTGTGAGCAAAGTACGTGACAATGTGTTAACTGTGTGACAACCTATCCAGCTCTTAATAACTTCTGCTAGCAGTTTGTTAGCATCTCAAAGGGCCCAGTGTTTGACCAGACAACTGTGCGCAGTTCTGAAGAGATTCTGCTGTGTGACCAATAACTGCCAAACAGGAAACAAAGTTTCACACATTTAGATGCAAACCACACTGCCCTGCTATCAGACAGGAAGAATACAGATAGAAATCCTTCCATCATAGGGTGTCCTTGATGATGGTGAACTTCAGTTTAAAAGGCAATTCTATGTTTTATCTCTGGCATGCTTTGCAATTTGTAAGGTCTTTCTTCTTTTGAAAGATGAAAATCCACTACACATATGAAAATCTCCATTTTCCAGGGTGGAAGCCCACAATATTTTTCCAATATACTTAGGACACGGAAATTATGATTAGTACCTAATTTTTTTCTTTTTTATAAATAATGTGAAAATTACTACACATTTTCCTCCTCTAAATACCTTCTAAATATCACTTGGGGGATACAAATTTGTGGAGGAAAGCTTTGTATTCATTCTTATGTAATCTGTGCAGACAGTATGATACAGCAGCAGGTATTTATAAATAAATAGAGTGTTTCAGACATTCTATAGGAAGAACTTGATGACCTGATAAATTCCAGTTTTGGTAATATTCTTCTGCTTGATTAAAAAAAACTTTCAATCTCAAAAAAAGAAAAAATCACACTGAGAAGAATGCAAAATGACTTCTGCCTGCACAAACTTAAGTACAAATCTCTACATCCATATCTATGACTGTGACAATTCATTAAAAGCTGAAAAGAAGCAATGAATATCTTTGTGAGAGAGAAATTAGGCTATTTCAGGCCATTTGCTGGTAAGACAAGGTAAAAATTAAATCTTGTTATTCTTACACAGAACATTATCTTATTTTGTAAGAAAGCAAAAAAATTTCATAAATTAATATTATCAAGACATCTGCATCTCTCAGTATTTGATTTTCAGAAATATGTGTCTGTGTTTCTTCTCAAGTTATTTTTTTAAACAACTTTTTCACTCTTCACTCATCCACTGCTCTTTCTTGATTGCCCTTGTGAAGAACCCACCACACTGTCCTTAAAACTGGAAAGAACTGGGGTTTCTTTCCCTTCATTTGAGAAAATCGCATACAGTTCTCCTAAGACAGAAAACTTCACTAATGGCAGATTTGCATAACTTTCATTTAGGAGAAAATTCCTATGACTCTTTCAACTCCAGTTCCAAAGTAACTGCATAGTGACTAGATAGGTTTTTTATATTGCTGTCTCTCTTTCATAACTTTGAATTTGTACTGTACAACAATTAATACAAGCTATTTTCATGAGGCAGTTTTTTTTTACAAATAGTAACAATTACAATCTGTCAAAGTCCAATATGTGGAATCTTGCTTTTAAGAAGGAATATATGAAATTACTTTATTCTGAAGACATACTTATATTTAGAACCTAAGATTCTTTTGTCAGCTGCTCTTCTTTTCCTTTCCATTGAAGTCAATAAAAGAATTTACTAGGCAGAAATTTCACTACAGTATCAATATCAGTTTACAAATAAGCCTCATTTGTAAACCGGCTGATGTTACTGGCACACAAATCTGAAAATACTTTTCTGATCAGTTTGGAAAAACCAGATCTCTCAGAAAGATTTTTCAATGAATATCCAGTATTCTGAAAATCTGATGCAGTAAAGATCTTCTGATTTTAGCTTCAGCTTGCACATGGCCTGGAAGGAGTAACATATATAGGTATTCAATGATTACAATCCAAAAATTATTACAATCCTGAAATATTAGCTGTTAAACAGGAAAAAATTACTTTTCTTCCTCTCAGAAGAAAATATGCTTGAGTGTGATGCGTGGGATCATTTAGCTAGGCACACAGCCTAGTCTTAATTTCATTTTATTTAGTCTTAAAATATTCCTACAAAGTATTTTCATCCGATTCTAAACACTCCTTTTTTTGGTATAATATTGTAAAAAATTAATGATAAAAGTTACAATAAGATTTTAAAAACTGAGGAAAAAAATTAAACAACATGGAAAAATATTTGATTTCTAGTTAAAGTATTTCCCTTTAACAAAAATTTAGATGTTCTTTTATTTAGTTTTGATACTATGGAAAAACCTCTAATTTTGCCCCAAATAAGTAAAAAATCCATGTCTTTCTAACTGCATTCTAAAAAAAAACAAAACTGTCTATAGAAAAAAATTAAAATTTGTCAGTCCTATAATAAGCTAGAGAATAGAACAGCAATTTAGGTAATGGGATATGTTTTTAGCTCCCTGCTTTGTCTGAGAAATATAAAGAGTCCAATACTGATTGTCCTATGATACTGATTAGAATCTAACTGGAAATTTCAGATCTCCTTTAGTAATAGTATTTCAAGCAACTAGAGTATTGTTTGAATTCTCCAGAGTATCTTGCAGTCTCTCAGTAGGCTGGAAAACAAAAACAAAACAATACCAATCCAAATTCAGTGGTGCTTTTGCTTTGAGACTTTGGCTTTTATATATTGGAGTACTTTATTTTATTAGTCAGCACATACTAGTATCAACCAAAGCAGAAGAAAATATTTTTTCAGTATCTACATTGTGAAATCTTCAACTCTTTTGCCACTCAGTAATTAGTACAGTCAACAACATCCTAAGTCCTGCTCCTTGCCATAAAACCCCATGTTTTCTCTGTAAAATCATCGAGCATGTAGGAAGAAGGCTTTGAAGCATTCACCTGGTTACTGTTGCTTAGGAAACAAGCAGCTCAGTATTAACAGATATTCATCACAGAAGGACCACATTAACTAGTGAAAGGCAAGGTGGCCTCACGTGCATTTTCAACAAAATCAACACTTGGATCATTCACTAAGTATAATCCTTTGGGGTGTTATTGCCACTCAAGGAAAACTTCAGGAATAATAGAGTAGTTAGTGCTGTTATACTACCCAATAATGCTGTGGAAAATGATCCAGTAAGTTACTCACTGATTTCAATTTTAGTGAAAACAATGGCACTTGAAATACCTGCTTTAAGAACAAGGAGCTTTTTTTCCCAGTTATTTTGAGCTAGCTGGCACTAGGAATATAGTGTAGTCTCTGAAAAACAGGTGGATTTTTTTCAGTGTATACAAAACTGTTGATAATTGCTTTTCAAAGTCGTATCCAGTGTCCTCTTCCTACTTTGAAAGGAATATTTATATAAGTAGTATATTTTTGTTTGATTGATTGATTACTTTCAGTGAATGTAAGACAGTTTATTTTCATTGATGGCGTGTGAGATCATGTTCAGATCTGCTCATGCCAGAAGCTGTAATAAAACCAAGGCACAACCTGATAATAGAAACTTGCCATATATGAGTAAGGCTATTATGAAGGCTGCTTTAGAAGTGACAAATTAGTCTATAAATCTTTAAAAAAATGGATTGAAAATATACACAGATAAGCTATAAACTATTGATTTCTGAGATAACCTTTTCAAATTCTATGCAGAGTATTGGGCACCTCACAAGCATTCCATTATTTTAATTACATAGATGTTAAGCACTGTTTTCAGTATTCCTCATCATATGGGTGAACAATGCTACAGACAATCTTAGAGACTGATTTCCTTTTACCAATCTCACCTGAGAAGCTAAGTTTTTCTAGAAAAATGTCTTTTCAAAAATCAAAACTGCTACTGTATCTTTTCTTTGTTGTCCACTGAAGGTGACTTAATATCCTGCCTTCTCTCACTCCTGTTGGAGCTGCTTGGTTTGCCACTTTGTCCATGTCCTCTCTACCTACTAGGACACAAACTGCTTATTAGGACATACAGGGCAAACTTGAATTTTCTGAGAAATGTGTGGTTTCTGATTTAGAATATTGAAATAACCTACCATTTCTTAAATGCAAATCTATGTAATGCAGAATTAGAGACAGCAAACTTTTGTTGCACTCACAATGGCTTTCAAAATTAATCCATTTTTTTCTGATAAGTCAGTAGCATATCCAATAGCTGTTTGATAACTGTCTACCTGTGATAACAGCAGACCTGCTGTATTGTCATGCTAACTATAGAAACCCAATTTTGGTTGAATAGTAAGACTTCTGAAGCATTTGGAGACTGCAGAAATTCTCTCAGTACAATTAGCAGATAAGAACTGCATGATGCATCCTTTAGCTGAATGCTAACAATCACACATAAGCTACGTAATAGCCCTTTGGTGAGTGAAAGATGCAGTAAACTTTTCTTTCTCTCTCTTTCTCAGAGACTCTCAAATAAACATCTCTGAGGATAATGTTTTATCATTTTTCACCCAGACACAGGTTACAGACTCTCTCCATAATCTGTTCCAGTGCTTGACTACTGTCATTGTGCAGATTGTTCCTAATATCAGTTTGGAATTTCCCTTGCTGTAATTTGTGTCAACTGGCTTCTCTTGCACCTCCAAGAAGAGTTGGACTAGGTCTTCATGTCCTTACAGAAGGTAGCTGTAGGTAGCAATAACATACCCATAACGTTTTCTCAAGACTGAACAAATCCAGTTCCCATTGACCTTGTACTCGTGTCTCATCCTCTTAACCTTTTTGACAGCTGTCCATGGAACTCAAACCATTTTTTGACCAAAGACCATTTTTTAGGTCTTCTGTCACTAAGCTCAATGCCTCAGATTTTCCATACGCTTCCTTTTGTTTTTAGAAATCCTTTTTTGGCTTTTCATCTCACTCTAGTTTCAGCTTCATCTGAACTTTGTTTTTCTTAACTCCTTCCTGGCATGTGTAGGTTCTTCCCAAGAAGCATACCCCTGCTTCCTCCTTCTGTATATTTTGGTTTTTTGTTGGTTTTGTGTATTTCAGCTCAATTCATCAGTACTGCAGTACTGGTCTTCTACCACAGTTGCTTGACTTTCTGTACACCAAAATGGATGATTCTTGTGCATTGAAGAGCTTTTGCAGAATTTCAACCAGATCTTCCAAGCCTCTTTCTTCTTCAGAGAAGTTTCCAATTATATGCTTTCAAGCCTATCCCTAAGTAAGCTGAAATCTTCTTTCCTAAAGTCCATGTTTGTGATACTCATCTTCATCTTGCTCACTTCTCTTAGGAACTTAAACTCTCTCAACTTGAGAGCATTTTTTTCCTGCTGTCAAATTTGCTGTTTACCTTACAAACCTTTAAAAGGAAGGTTCAGTCCTTCCTTAATCATATATTGCATGTTCAATAGCCTTCCCCTGACAACTTACAGATCACTATCTTGTGTCAGAAAACAAACCTTGATGCTCTCCAGACATCTGCATTGCCTGTGCTCTCCAATATTGTCCTTCTAGCATATGTCAGGATGACAAAGCCCTTTGTGAGAGCCATGGCCTGTAACAGCACAGCTTCTTTAGCAAAGTGTACCACAAACGTCACACACTCCATGCTGCTGTATCCCCTGACCCTTACCCACAGCTCTCAGAGGCTGGTTAGACACTCCAAAGAACAGGTCAGTTCACTTAATCTGCTGCTTTGTATAGAGAATGACTCATCCTCCTCATCTTCCTGGACAGACCTTCCTAATGAGAAAGTGTGACAAAGCCATACATTCCAACAGATTGATGCACAGACCTGACTGCAGAACTCTTAAAGGGATGAACAGTTTTCCATTCAAGTCATGCGATCTAGACAAATAGGATCCCATATTTTATTTCTATACTGGTGAGCATAAGATAAACTTTTAATATTATGCAACAGTGAACCAGATTATGTCCTGTTATTTTTGTTCAGTTTTGTGACCTTTGTAAAAGTTTCAACTCTTCAGAGCATGGTTACTCATGTGTGCACATGTGTGTAAAAGAACCTCACACTGGGACTGAGAAAATTCACCAGTTCAATTAGACTGGTATGTTAGAAGGCATGTAAGATAATGTAATAATATTAGTGCCATGGTTTAACCCCAGCTGGCAACCAAGTACCACGCAGATGCTCACTCACTTCCCTTTCCCTTCCCTCCCAGGAACTGGGAGAAGAATTGGGAAAAAAACCCAAAAAACTCTTGGACTGAGGTAAAGAACAGTTTAATAATGGGGAAAAAATAGCAATAAGAATATTAACAACAACAACAACAAAAGATCAATAAAAACAACACAACAATAATAATAATGATAATAGGGTCAGAGTGAGATAAAACACAAGAAAAACAAGGGATGAACTGTACAGTTTCTCACCATCCACTGACCAATGCCAAGCCTGTGCTCAAGCTGCAATTGGCTTCCCTTCAGCCTTAATTCCTCCAGTTTATAAACTGAACATGATGTTCTGTGGTATGGAATATCCCTCCGTGCAGTTCAGATCAGCTGTTCTGGCCATGCTCCCTCCCAGCTTTTTGTGCAGCTCCTCACTGCAGAGCATGAGGCACTGGAAAGCCTTTGAACTAGAGTCAGCACCGCTAAACAGTAACCAAAACACCAACGTGTTATCAGCATTAGTCTCATATTGAATCCAAAACATGGCACTGTACCAGATTTTGAGGAATTAACTCTGTCCCAGCCGAAATCAGAGCAATTAGGTAGTCATGTTAAAGAAAAATGTGACTGTCTTTAGAATAAATATCAAGTGCATTTTTTCTCTTCATTTACTTCCACACAGAACACTCATTTTTCTGTCAAAATTATGGCTAATGCTTGTCTTCTGCATTAGCAAAGCCAGAGCACAGGGAGTAAAAAGGGAAGGATACACTTAGAGACCTGGCATCTGAAACCTCACTACTGATATTTGAAGCTCTGAGGAGACAATATCTCCGGTACACCAGTTTTTTGCTTGCCAGCCATGTACTCTAAACTGTCAGCTTTGACTCTTGAAAGAAAACTGCAGGGAATTTCTTACTCCAACAGTATTACTATTAATAGGTAACTGCAATATTATCTTCTCTTTCTCCAGAAGTAGAGGACAACAGCTGCTCTTAATACCTATTACAGAACTAGAGAAGAATCTCCTCTAGAAATTGAGATTTTTCTTATTTCTCGTTCTTTTTTCTATGAGTATGTAAAAGGCATGCTTCCTAGATGACTTCAGAGAGGGTCAGTGTGATTTGAATAAAAGAAAAGCTACAGAACAGTGTTTAGAAATGTCTGCATAAGACTGATGATTAATACACTCTAGCGCAGGAAAAAAAAGGAATTAAGGTTGTAATAATTTATTGCAGTTCACTGGGAACATTTTTAGTGCTTAAATACATTTCTGTTTCAAGATTAATTGAATTATGATTACACTAATCTATTCCATTCAGGCCTTTCCTGTGAGTCCATGGCCATTTAAGAGAAAATTAACATGTTTGTGTAAAACTAACACATTAGGAGTGTAAAAGTTTATGCCCGAGTTTTCTCTTTCTCATGCAGCAAAGAACAGATAATTGTTGATAAAATTTTGACAAGAGTTAATGAAAATTTTATGAGATTCTAATTTGAAGTATATTAATGTGTCACAGTGGAAGTGCTCTTTAAATATTAAAATTCTGAAAATGTATTCAAAAGCGTATGGTACATCTAAAAATAATTTTATCATCCAAAGTTAACGAGGAAGTTGTGTGCTATGGCACTCTAATTGTAATTTGTACTTTCCAGCCCTACAAGAGACTTAGGCCCAACCAGCTCTTGTAGGAGACAAGTCCCACTAAAACCCATCTGCAAACCACGGCTTCTGAAGGGAAAGCCACAGGGAACAGCAGCAGGGAGCATTAAGCAGAAGCGTGGTAATGCTGAACCACTACTGTGGTGGTTTCCTGAAAGCTTGCAGAACTTGTGTCTTTTCCTTTCTTGATTGAACAAAATTACTTATTATCCTGCCAGCCAAAAGAGAAAACTTCCAAGTGCATTGGACAACAGGGGAATGGTCTTTTAATCGATTAGTGGGAAATGCTGGATCACGTGTGAGTAGTACTAAAAGTTACAATTTATAGAAAATAAGAAAAAAATTTAAAGCTTCAATAAGAATGCAGCAGAAGACAGATTATTCTTTGCCATCCACACAAGTTTGGCAGTTCTTACTCACATCTCTTTTAAACTACTTGGTGCTTCTGCATTGTGCTGTAAAGAACACTCATTACCAGACAGGATTTGCAAATTGAGTCAATTCTATATGGGATTAAGACCAATTTGCACATAGTCCAGGAAGCTTATTTATACACATAAGGCCACTGTTGAAGAGATTTTTACAGAGGCAAACAGAAGAGGACAAAGGTGCAAATTCAATTTGTGGGCTGTGAAGTTGTGAGTATGTTTAGGAACAATCTATTCTTACAATTTTTATTGGGGAAAAAAGTGGAGGACTTATATTCTTTCCCACAGTGTTTTGGGAAGTTTGATTCTATCTAAGTAGAAAATATATTCTAGGCATACAGCCAAGACAGAGAATGGCAGAAGAGACAACCAAGGGGAAAATGAAGAGAGACTGTCGGAGTGCAGAGTCCAAGAGAGGGGAATTTAATTAGGTAGTAAGCCATTATGTAAACAGTTAGATGGAATTGGTGAGTATTCAGAATTTAGTTTCTCATCAAAAAGTGAATAGGAAGTGACAGTTAGACTACCAACAGCTGCTGAATGGGCAGCTAGAGATATGGAAAAAGCATCTAGATAGAGAAGATAAGCATTAAATTAGAAGTTAAAAAACAATAACTGGTATGGGAACTATAATTGGCTTCTTAATATTTTTTTACTACCTTTCAGCTGGGAGCTGTTTTCCTTGGTGGAAAGAGATAGTGAAACTAGCATTCTCCAAAATGTTTTTTGTTAAAGAAAAAATTTACAATATGTGTGAAAGAGACATTAAAAATCTTGTGATCAGACACAGAAAAGAATAAGTTCATTCCAATTCAGCAACAGCGATAAGCAAACAGTTGAAGTAAAGTAGGTATTTAAGTGGTTTTGCTAGCAAATGTTAGTACAAATTCAGCACTTTTAAAGACATTTGGCTTTTAAGCAGCTGGGGCGTGGATTCATTGGAGCTTCCTACACATGCCAACATACAGTTTTTTTACGATAGTAAACACTTCTACCATGTGCATCTATGTCAGTGAGAAACTCTTCACCAAAAATCTGCAATTAAACCTCAAATTTTCAAAAACATATATTGTAGGAATTAAAAATAGTAAAAATACTGATGTGCATCAAAAATGAATGTGCAGTGTCAATCATGGGAGAATTATTTGATCTTGCAGCACATTGATTTATTTATGGGGAAGAATGAGAAAAATCTCCTTGCCTTCTCTCAGGTTTTTTTCTTAGTGATCCCATGTCTCACAATTTCATAGAAAGACAATGCATTATTTCTCTCCCATTTATATTTCTCCTGTCTGATATTTCAGTTTTTTAAATATACCTTCTCATGTTATTTACCTCGGTACCCAGATGCAGGATGTCTACTCATTCTGGGATTCTTACTAATAAATCACTGTTTCAAGAGTACATGCTGCAAAGCCAGGTTTAACTGAAGCACCTAACATTTTTCAATTATAGAATGTCTCAATAACATTGCTATGCAGGACAAAGCTGAGTAAATTGATTTCCAGAATTAAAGGAGTAGATTATTCCTCCTCTACAGATGGCCTTCCATAAATCTTGAGGGATAGAAAATCTATTAGAACAATCAAGATTTGAATAGACAAAAAATATCTGAGATCTAAAAATATGGCAATTTTTATATGACTAGTGTTGCTTCAGTTTGCTAGTCTTCCTCACAAACTGTGAAGAAACACAACAATATAAAAAAAAGTCCTCATAGTAATTGCCCCTAAATAACAATAAGCCTTCATCCCATATTGATGCGAGATTATTTGTCCCCAGGTGCAAAATTGGCCATTTTGCTTTGTTGAACATCTCCAAAGTTTACTTACTCTGTTCAATTCTCCAGCTGGTCCAGATTCCTGTGAATGATAGCAAGAACTTCAAACGAATCAGCCATAATTCCTATTCTCCATCAGGTAACATCTGTAAACTTGATAAGGATGCAGTCTGTCCAATCACCCAGCTCATAACTGAGGATGTAAACCCCTGATATCAACCCCTGGGTGCACCATCAGTGACAGGTCTTCAGCTGCCCTTTGTGTTGATCATAATCCTTTGAGTTTGACAGTTCAGCCAGTTTTCAATCCATTTCACTCTCTGCTTATCCTGCCTGTACACAAATACTTGTCATATTTTTTTTTCAACTCATAGAACAAAGGGAACTGAAAAAAGAAAGAATTTAAACATCTTTATATATGCACCATATGACACTGCAAATTTCTAAATTTTGTTCCACTGCCCAATACACTTGTACCATCTCACCCCTTCCCTTGTATATCTGTAGAACAATGATGATTTTAACCACGCCATTCTCTTTACGTTGAATTATGCAACCAGTTTTTCTCAGGTTGTAGAGGGAATATGTATCTAGGTTTAAGAACTTATTTGATTCTTTGGTCTATAATTATTCAATAAGGGAGTTCTTTAGCTACTTCAGAACAAGATATATAAAGATTGTTTGCAGTATATATTGTGAATTACACATGTCAAAATGTGTATCCTGTGGAAGAGCCGTAATTTAAATTATCCTGGTTTTGAGACTAACATTTAGCAATTTCTGGCAGAAAGTCATCAGGCATTTAGAATCCTGAATAAATAATGCATACTTCCTTTAAAACACACTGATCTATGTAAACAACTAATTCCACTACCAGGAAGAACAAGTACAAACCCACTCTGTTCCTTAGATAATCAGATATCTTTCTATCAGAAAGAAAATTATCTGAATAACCACAAAATCCTATCGTGGATGCTTTCATAGTTTACACTTGTCATCCCACCCCAAATATTATTTTTTTCTTTCCTCTTCTCCTTGTTCCTTGGCAAGTATTCACTTCCTACTCACTACACTGGCATACAGACATGAAGGAATTTTCACATTAGCAAGACCCCTTAGAGGTTTTTCTTCATGTGCTTATAAGTAAAACATGAAATAAAAACCAGCCAGATGGAATCCTTTGATTCTCTTAATTTAATTTCTAGTCAATTAAGAAAGTTTAGCTGGCCAAAGGATAAAGAAAATAATTTTTATCTACCATCTAAAAAAGAAAAAAAATGAAAGAAAAAGAAAAGAAAAAAAGAGGGGTGAATCATCATTATGCTTGCAGCTTTGGATAGATTTTAAACACATATGTTAGCTCAGCTTACGATAGTTTCCTGGGAGAATGTTAAAAGGCCTATTTCAATCACTGGGATCACTTGTGACACTGCAGCACTGGGAAATGTCACAGAACAAATGCACAGGACTGAAAGCATAGGGAGGTACTGAATAAGCTTTATGCAGGAATCAATAAGTGCAAACACCAGGAATGTATGTGCTGTAACTGCTACAGTACATTAATTACATCTAACAATTGGATAAGGAATGAAAACAAAAGGGTAGGATTAGATTTTAACTCTTGGCTCTAAAGAACTAAGGAGAAAAAAAAAACCCTTCTGTTGTGCAGGTGCTAAAGTTTAATGAGACAGGGGCATGTACAACAAGAGCAAAAGGCACCAAGGATTCTTGCAGAACGAGATTTACTTTTTACTCTATAGTTTGGACCAACACTATAGAATTATGTGTAGAGGAGAACCTGTAACAAGAATTGCAAAAACTTTTGAAGATCAGCTGATAAAATATCAGTAGACCATAGAAGACAGACTGTCAGAAGACAGACAGCTTTTAGAAAAGCTATTGTGTTCAAACTTAGGTCTAACTAGAAGGGATATGAACAGCAAAAATGACCAATTAAATTGGCAATTAAAATGAATTGGTAATAATAGACTGTAAAATTAATATTGAAGGAGCCAAGAAAAATAGCATATTTTTAGTCATTAAAAAAAGGAAATGGTAGAAATAATGGGATTTTTTTTTCTTTATTTCCATTTTACTTATGGTTCTATTAAATTGCTGTTGTCATATTAAGAAAAGCAAGCACAGAAATCTAGGAAGACACAGAGATTTTGGAAGGTTTCTATAAACATGTTTTGTGAATGATGTTCCTTTCTCTTTGAAAATGCAGACCAGATAAACTTTTTGAACAATTAGGCACTTATAGGATGACAAAAATTAAAATATTTTCAGCGAAAGCTGGATGAAATATTTTCTTGGACTGAGTTTTGAACAGGAATATTAGTGCCTTATGTTTACTTATTTGTCATTTTATTGAGATACTCCAAATATGCCTCTGTCTTTACAATAATTGCAAATTATAATTGCAATAACATTTCAGCATGATTCAATTTTGCACGTATGTGTATAAATTTGCCTTTCTTTTCAAGTTTTATTCCCAAGACACAGATAATAAATGGAGCATTTACTCTCATAATTCGAAGCAATACTACAGAATAAATGAGGTGTTGGTTAATCCATAATATTTGGTATACAGTTAATCATAACCAATATAAGAAAAAAATCTCAACTATTTATGTTGAGTTTTTGAGCAGAAAACCGAGAGAAGCATAACAACAGGATTAGAAACCATCAATTATTTCTTTGGTAAATGCTGTGTTAAAGAAAATGTTATTTTAAGGCTAAGACATTTATTATTAAGGACAAATTTAAATGAGAACTGACCTATGAGAACTGACTGCAGTCTTGCTGAAATCACATAAAGCTAAAAATTGCCAATGTTTTAACCCTCTTTATAGGATACACTACTCTATAAAACGGCTCCATGGCTTTTTACTTCATCAGGTCTCTGGTAATTCTGTGGTAAAAACCACAGTTTTCACTGAGGTTCTTATATCAGTTCCATCAGAAACAATAGCTATTTTCTGATGTCTCAAGTTATTCATGATTGAGATATTAAAGAGATGGGAATTCTACTCTTAATTTGACCCTCTTTCCAATGAGGTCAATCAGGATTGTGTATAAGTCACTTAAAGAAATGAGCCCTCATGGAGTGTTTCGGAAAATCATATAATTTCTCCATCATTCATGTAGTTAACTATGCCCTAAGGTATAATGAAGTAACATAGGGGTCAAGATAATCTAAATTCTGCTTAAGCTGAAGTAGCATTTTGTTGTTTTCTAAATATATGAGAAGGCAGTTTACCATATGAAAGAATGGGGGAAAGATGGAGAGGACTGGTGAAGAGGAAATAATATTGGTATGCAGACGGACTGAAAAGAGAAGCCATAAGTGTCTTCCCAGTTTGTCTTAACTCTGAGAAAGAGTTTTGAAAGAAATTAGAATCTGTTGAGCCTGACTCTTGGACACAGTCTCATGTGGTAGCTCCACTCTCCTTGCCTAAAAGATGAGTTCACCAGAAGGTCAGTCAGGAAACTCAATATAGCATCCTACTTATGTAAAGAAATATGTCCTACAAATAGTTTAGAGAGGCTATCACTTAGTTTATGAATTTGATGTGGAAAGCTGTGACTTTGCTTGTGATAGATGCATTTTCTTTTATGGTATAAGCAATATTTTACATATTGTATGTGTACTTGATTTATTGCCCTCTTGTTTCCCATGTCGAATTTCAAGTTGCATGAAATATAGAATCATAGTATCATCTAATCATTTAGCTTGGAAAAGGCCTTCACTGAGTTCAACTTTTAACCCAGCACTGCCAACTCTATCACTAAACCATGTTCCTAAGCGCCACATCTACATGTCTTGAATACCTCCAGGGATGATGACTCAACCACTTCCCTGAACAGCCTGTTCCAGTTTTCCCTCATATCCAATCTAAATCTCCTTTGTTGCAACTTAAAGTAATTTTCTTTTGTCCTATTCCTTGTTACTTGGCAGAAGAGACTGACCCCCACCTCACTACAACCTCCTTTCAGACAGTTGTAGGGAACAATAAGGGCCCCTTGAGCCTCTTTTCCTCCAGGTTAAACAATCCCAGCTCCTTCAGCTGTTTCTTATAAGACTTGGGCTTAAGACCCTTCACCAGCTCTGTTACCCTTCTCTGGACTAACTCCAGCACCTCAATATCTTTCTTGTAGTGAGGGATCCAGAACTGAGCACAGGATTCCAGGTGAGGCCTTGCCAGTGCTGAGTACAGGGGAGAACAATCACTGCTGTGGTCCTACTGGCCACACTATTTCTGACACAGACCAGGATTCCCTTGGCTCTTTTGGCCACCTGGGTGCACATTGGCTCCTGTCCAGCTGTCAACCATTTTCCCCGGGTCTTTTCTCACTGGGCAGCTTTCCAGCCACTCTGCCCCAAGCCTATAGCATTCCATGGATGTGTTGTGACCAGACTTGGCCCTGTTGAGCTTTCTGTGTTTGTCCCTAGCCCACCTACCCAGTCTGTCCAGATCTCTTTGCAGACCCTCTCTACCCTCTAGCAAAACAACAGCTCTGCCCAAGCTGGCATCATCTGCCAGCTGACTGAGGCAGCTCTCGATCCCCCCGTTCAGACCATCAGTAAAAGGCCTTAACCAGGACTGGCCCCAATACTGTGTGCTGGGGAACGCCGCTCTACAACGTCGCTGTTCTGACTGGAAAAGTGAAAATATGTTGCTGAAAATCTGGCAAGGAATTGCTAGAATTTGAGTAAAAATAGTAAGGATATGGGCAATCTGAAAGACAGCATAGCAACATCACACTTCAGAAGGCAGTTGATTCGATTGGTCATGAACTTTTGTGAGTGTGACAACATTAAGATTTTTGTCGGACTAATAGGCAAGCAAATAAAAACAGAGAAACAAACAAAAACTGTACAACCAACCAAAACATAAATAACTGGCTTTCTCCTCACATCTACAGCACTCTATATTTTATTTCTCCTTATTGGGTATTGACAGTTCCCTCCCCACTTCAAAACATATTTTATCTATCAGAAACCAAAATTTTAGTGAGATGAGTAGACAGGGGAGAATATTTTACATTTTGCTCTTGCAATCCAAGATTTCTGGACCAGGTGGCCTTAGGGCTAGTTCTGCTTCTTGGGTATGGCTATAAAAAGAATACCAAAGTATTCTCTGCAAGTCAAATAATGACTGTACTCCAGTACAATAATTACTCCTCTTTTTGTCTTAGAGAAATGTCTGAGTCAATACACACAGCAGCAAAAAGAGTTGATATAAGGTTTTGTGATTTGCAGACACAAAAGATTTTCAAGAAGTTCTGCAGAGAAAAAAGTAAAATGTGGGAAACACTAACCAAACCCTCAGCTTTGAGAGGACAAAAGTGGAGATCTCTGAATGTGGTCTGAATGTGCTTCCAGATTTGAACGTACCTGCTGTCAGTGACAACTGAAGTTGACAGTTTCTACAGTAGAAGTACAAGTTGGGGTGCCTGAAGACAAGAATGCAGTGAGTGGGCAGATTCTCTGTTAACTTATCTGAAATACTTCCCTTTACTGCAATGGAGCTGTTCAATCACACAGTTCAAATGGTAGCAAGATCACACCACAGGCAATAAAGGGAAATCCACCTTTTCTTTTGCAATAAAGACAAATCTGGCAAAAAGAGGAGCTCTTGGAGTAATTTCCTTCTCTCATTCTGAACAGAAGCCTCAAATGATGCCAAAGGAAATTGCATATGGTAAGACTTAGTGAAAACTAGAGTCAGGATGTCACACTTGACCTAAAATGAAGGTTTAAAGTAGATTTTTTTCTGATTTAGAAATTATGCACTGTAACTTGCTATCAATTGTGTTACAGATATTTAGTTTGCTTTCCAACACTTCTAGATAATGGAAAATCTAAAAAGTTCTCATATCCATATTTAGAGGAATAGAAATTGAGTGATGTTGGAATACTATTTCATTTATTTAACTTGAAATTAATATAAATAATATAAATATAAAGAACTACATACAATACCCTACAAAGTTGGTATATTGTTAAGATTGACCATATTTGAGTTGGTTTACTGTTCTTTGGGAAGCAAGGGAAGAACCATACAGCACATAGCATTTTAATTTATGCTAGAAATGTTGTAAGTACACCGTGACATGAGGAATATGCCTGAGTAAAATGAGCAGATGAAATTGTTTCATTATTGAAGGCTGTGTTTGACCAAAACTATATATACATGTAGGCCTTTTCCAAAAACTAGATCTGAGTAAGAATCAATACAAGAATAAATCCAATTTTTTAAATCTTTCTTTATCTTGTTTCACACTTTCAGTTTGCACCTCCTGTATAACCAAACTTCCCTTTTAAAACCTGGCAGAATTTTGTGCCTTCAGTTCAATGTTGCCTTTTCAAGCATCAGAATCTGTGCTACCTCCTCCTTTTGCTTTCCCTTCCTGGGCTCCAACCAGTGAGTGTTCAATGCCTTTTCATGCCAATGTTTTTCACTCTAAATTGTCGTTGCTATTTAGTCTAATTACAACTTGGGCAGTTCCAGACCTTTAAACTGAAGGGAGAAGAGACAAATATATCTTATGTGATACAGCACAGAGGTAGCATGAGTTTAGGGTGAGTTTAACACATGGGTTTGTGTTTGAATTTTGCTAGTTGGAATTACTAGTCTCTTTTTCTTATCTTTCTTTTTTTCTTTTTTTTTTCTTATTTCTCCTTTTTTTTTTTCTTTTTCAAAATTTTCCTTCATGGTTAGGGGTTTTTGATTGTTTCTTTCTTTCTTTCTTTGTTTTTGATTGGAAACAAAGCAATCAAGACTGAATTTGGGGCAGAATCACAAAAGCACATACAAAACATTTTATTATTTCTGAGAAATGAAAATAAATTTATTTGGCTTGACTGAACACTTCATCAACCGTTCATTTTTGGGTTTGGCTCACTACAGTCACAAATATTCCAGACATATAGTTGGTACCAGAGGATACTTAGGGCTTTTGCCTCTCAACTCTTAGAGCTTCCTACACTTGAATTATACTTATTCAGAAAACTGCATTTAGTCTGCCTCTGAAAGAAAATAAATACATTTTTTAAAACAAAGAATAGATTTAACAGAATAATAGAATAAGTTTCAAAATCAGACTAGCAAACGGGACTAGTACTGCCTGCAAAATGAGATGTTTAGATTTATTTCAGGTGCATTAAATCTTTAATTCTGCTAATAATTTCAGGTTCAGATACTATTTTCCACTGACTACATACAATTCAAGATAACTGGACAGAAATTAAACTAGGGAAGATGTCTATTGAGGAACAGATCCACCTATCCCAAATAAGATTAATTCAAGAAAAAATGGATAGCATCTTGAGGGAACATAATATTGAAACAGAATAGAGTTAGGATGAGCTCAGTAATCTATGATTAGACTTCCTCAAAAGTACTAGCTTTAAAACTTTCAGGAAATTGAACTTATTTCCAGCTTCAAGTGAGAAAGATTTTGAGTATTTATTTGATAGAAATTTTATTTTTTCAGCTGCAATATTCAGTACTGCTTACAGAGTTTAAATATTACTTAGGGTTTGAGCTAATGTAAGAAATTAATTCATAGCTAGTAATGCATTTGATGGATTTTACTCTCTTGAGTGCATGAATTTTCAATGTGCAGGCTATGATTTTTCTCTAATTTATTCAGTATTTGAAATTATTACCCAATAAATATATTTTGATGATTCTTGGATGGTAAATGGCTTGGAAGGAGATCATTTGAAAAGATGCATGTTTACCACATGGTCTAGGAAAAAACATTTTCCATACAGGCCAATCTTATTTTCTACCTAAAAAACTCTAGTTCTTGTTGGGAGAAGAAAAGATACAGATTAAAATCTTTTTAGATGGTGCACACTCAGAGATTTCTGTTGCTCCCACTCTTTACCAAACTTTTTCGTATACCTCAGCAAACAAACAAATCTTTGACATTTTTATAGTAACTAAATTTCTTTTTGCTGTTAGATAACTAGGGGAGGATGAGAATTTCATGGAACCCATAAAGCTGACTTGAAAGCATAATGCATCTCCAATATAACCAACTACTGAAAGTCATCTAAAGTATCTCTTGTCAATGCACTTTGTTGTATTATTTCTGAACAATAGACCACAAAAATGAAATTATTTTTTAATGATATGACATTAAAATCTCTCTATATATAGACTGGATATTTTACCTGTTTGAAGATTTTTTTTATTTAAACGCATTTTCATTTGAACATCAAGTAACTGAATAATTTTAACTATGAGGTTTTTTTCTGCTGACTTTTTCACACAGAGAAACATGAAACAGTTTATTCTGTAATGGGATATCTTGTTTTGTCAGTACCTGTTCCTGTTCCCTCATTGTCCTAAGTTTTCCCTCTGTCTTTGCAACACAACCTGCGTCTGTTGAGAAAAATCGGGTCAGAATTATTCTTGCGTCTCAGCAGAGAAAGGATCCCAGACCAGATGTCTCCTCCTGAGACCTCTAATCTAGTGCTCAACGCACACATGAAAATGTGAGTTCTCTGCAAGATACAGTGGTCATCCTTTTTCTTTTACCAAAAGCTTAGAGATGTGACACAGAAATCTAAATCTCTGTGGGGTGAATAAATCTTTCACGGCTTGCAGGAGCTACTGCAGATAGAAAAATAAAATAAAGCAATAATGACACTTTCATCCATGTTTCAGAAGGAGTAATTCTTGCTGGTTTTTTTCTTTTTTAAAAAATAAATTATAAATCAGACCCCTCTTTTTNATTTTTATATGTATGTTGATACATAATATTTATTAAATTTAAAAAGTAAAGAAAATTATTCAACAATTTCACCTATATCTTTTTCATCATTCCTTCCTTAGATATATCATCCAGTGAAAGAAGCAGGGAGATGTTTTTGTTGTCATCTGACCATTTGAAGAGAAACATTAAAATTTGTTTGCTGATCTACAAAATCCTCATGCTGTTGTTCATGAAGGCTACATCAATTTTCTTGGTTTTTCTCCATGGGAAATTGTGGAACTCAACTACTCTGTACAATCTTCAACACTTCCCTCTCAGCACAGCTCTGTGGCACCATCAACGTGGCAGATAATCCCCCACTGTTTGAGAGCCCTTTAGATGCTGCAGATTAATGCTCAGCACCTTCAACCATTGCTCCAGGTAAGTAACATTTTACTCACTTTTTCTGTACTCAAACTCTTGCAAAGCCTTTCCTGACTTGCCTGTGTGCTGCAGATCCAGCAGTTACAATGAGTTAAATTGAATGAGGCTATTTTGAACAAAAGAGGAGTAGAAGATACAGGCTGTCCTTTTCTGATGACGGAAGTATATGAAAGGTTTTTATGAAAGACCTGAATGCAATTTTTGCAAAATTCCATTATTCATTTCAGTGCAATAATACAATCACTGTACAGTATGAAGCCAGCAATCAATAGTTTAGCATACAGCTTTGATGAACTGTTTCTTCCTGCTTCCAATTTATAACTTAAAGAGGAGCTTTGCCTGTAGAGTTCATTGTGTCCAACTAATACACCAATTAGCTACTGTGACAAGGCTCTGCATTATCAAAAATCAAAGCTCTCCATACAGAATAATCTTCTTATTGTGGAAAGCTGGTCAGGAAGGAAGGCAATGAAAGACCAAGGATATATGTGCTCAATATTAATCTCAATGCAGATTATACACATTAAATAAGGATAGGAAGAGCGTAGCCTCTGGACAGGACAGCAGTATCTTTTGAAGCAAGGTACTGAAAAGAAACCCACTTAAAATGTTAAAATGATTAATACTAAACGCTGCATACTGTGATCTCTCTCAAAAAAAGAGATTTTTACATCCCAGGACTTTGGTTGAGAAAGTGATCTGAGTTATTAGAAAAAATTGTAAGGTCTGTTGGTTTTATTTCTTTACTTATATTCTGATTAATAATTCTGTTATTATAGTATTTTTAAATGCAGTCACTCCAGTTTTTTAAATACTGTTATGTTTAAGCAAAAAAACACCTGCAGAAATCGCAGTTCTCAGGTGGATGGTTGACCTTGTTTGATTGTCAGAGGCCTGCCTAGCTGCTCCCTTACTCCCCCTGCTCCAAAGTATAGGGGAAGAAAATAAGGTTGAAAACATTTTGCCTCAAGAGGAAAACAGAGAGATTGCTCGCTATTTACCATCATGGGCAAAACAGATCAACTTGGCAAAAATCAATTTAAGGTATTTTCAATTAAAATAGACTCAGATTGTGAGAAACAAAAAACTAAAACACCTTCTTACCTTTCCCCTAGACTCATTCCTTTATTCCCAACTCCTCTATTTCCATACTGCCAATAAATGCAGAGGGGTGGCGGAACGAGAGGTTGAGCTCAGTCCATACCATTTCTCTCTGCTTCTCATTTATCCTCCCACTTTCCCCCTGCACCAGTGTGGGTCCTTTCTATGGGCTACTGTCCTTCAGGATAAACCTGCTTCAGTCTGGTCACTCCATTGATCTAAGAAATATCCACCTGTGTGTGTTCATCCCTGGCCTCCAAGGATGACATCCTCCCCCTCCTTCTTCACTGACCTTGCTGCCTCAAACTTTTTTCCCCCTCACTTTTCACTGCCCTCTGTTTTATTTATCCTTTCTTAATGTTTTCCCAGACATGCCATCAGTTTGGCTGATAGGTTAAGCCATGTCCTGTGGAGGGGCTGATGCAGAGCTGTCTGGATCTGGTGATGTCCAGCATGGAGCAGTCCCTGGCCTCTGCTCAGCGAGGCCATCCCACCCACGTGGCTCCTTCCAGTGCCAACACCTGGGCACGGACAGCCAGTGCAGTGCACAATCACTAATGCTGCCTACCAACCTGCACTTGCTCAAAGAGAAATACTCTAAAGCTGATGCTCTGGTCAAGAAAGAGTGATATAAACCCCTAAGGGATTACAGAGCACTCAAAATAAGCTTTCCTGACCAGCCCTCTGCCTCATTCATCCTATGCCATTTAGAAAAGATCTGGCACAAATTACCAGCATACGGAAAACCAGAGCTGTGTTCATGAGTTGCTACTTTTAAATTGGAAGAAACCTTTCTCCATTCCCCCTTTTGGCAGACTTCCTCAGTTTTGTGGTATTTATCTTCTGATGCAGAAAAAAAAGGTGATTAACAGGAGCAGAATATAACAATCCAGATGATTGTGTGATCACAGTAAAAAAATTAGAGCATTTCTAACACAGAAGGCTTGGTCTGAAACTGGACCTGCGTCTCAGAGCTGTGCCTGAAATAACGGGGATAAAACAATTGGGCTTAGTTACTCACTTCTGTTCTCATAGTCTGAAATTTGACTAGGTTAATATATAAATATTTTTGGTTTGGGTGCCTTTGCTATGCCTTTCATCCCTGTAAGTTTTGGAGTTGGCTGGACATAACTGTTTCACATGCTGACTTGTGACTTAATGTATTCCTAACAGAAAAAATATTTGGCAGCTTACCCAAGAATAAAATCTGCTTACCATGAAAATTGAAATCAGTCTCTGGCAGATCACATATCTAATGGTGAAAGAAGGAAAACTGATTGTTAGGAAACATGAGTGTGAAGACTTCCCATTGTTAACTCACATAACTGGAGAAGAAGGGCTGCTTTGCTTGCTTAAGAACACGTTTGGTACACCCTGGACTGGAAAGCATGCTTTGACAGTGATGAGGTAACTCTTCTCAACAGAGTCTGGATAATTTACAAAATCATTGTCTTTTCTTGGTAGAAAATGGAGGTCAACTGCTGTCATTCTTGTATGTCTGTTAATTCCCTGGGCAGCTTGCAGTAAATTTCCTTCTCCTGCTCCTCAGTTGTTTGAAGCATTGGACTGCTTTCTAGAATATGTGGGGCTGGCTTATATGGACCAACAGAAGAAGGGAGAAATACTTTTGATTACACTTGAAGCAGAGGCTTTACTTGTAGTTTCCAACAGAATAAAATATGTGATTAATTTCAGATAGTAGGTCAAGGACTCATACTTTACACATTCAAGACATAATCAGTTTTCATAATTTTTCCTTGGTCTCTCAGATATTCTGATATGTTTATTCATTTTCTATTATTTAATGGTTGTTCACTGTAAACTTAAGGCACTCAAAATATTTTTATTCCATGGGAACACAAAATAGGGTCAAACATTATGTTAATGTGACAAAGAGAACAAGGTCACTGCTTTCTTTTTTTATCTTCAGGCTTCCGAAATATTAGCAACCTATTTTTCCAATGCCTTGACCTGCTTTGCTCTTGCCCAAGTAGGATTAAAATTACTGGAGAAAGTAATTTTATAGAGGTGTGTATATTTATTGAAAATATGAAAAGAACCTGGGGACCTATTCTGCATGTCTTTTATGTTAAAGCATAATATTTAAACAATTTCTAGCTTAGACACAATCAAATTAATTTCTTAACATTTCTAAAAATGTATTTATCAAGTGAAACCAATAAAATCCCTTCTGTTGGTGCACTAAACTGTGGATCAGTATACTCTGATAATTTAGTTGTCCAACCTAAACAAAATTACTTCACTTAATCTACTCACAAGGTTGCTACCAACATAACTAGATCAGTTTCTAAATAGATTTTTTTTTACATTGGTGCAACTCTTTAATATACACATGCACAGATAGCTGTGTGCATTAGAAATTTCTAGAAAATATTATTAAGAAGTATGCTTTATTCTGAATTATAATTCAGATATCTTTATATATTTCTTGTCAATTTCATCCCTGACTCATGCAAGGTGACAAAATGGATATTTGTTCAGGTTAGAATTATATTTATGATTCCTTTATAATGAATTATTTATGATTTCACGGGAAGGATTTTACTCCAAAATAAATCACTGAGGTACTTTTAAAGGCACGCAATTGAATTGGGCACAAGGTGTTTTAGAGAATACAAAAATACATAAATACATATGTATTTAGAGAATACATAAATTAAATTACATGTGAAATTGCAAGTGAAATGAATTCACAGATGTCTGAAAAACAAAAGGTTGCCTAACAATTTCCCAAGTTTACTAATTACCTTGCCTAAGACATATGTTCTTTCTTGGGAGAAAAACCCAAACATCCATGCCTGCCAGCCTGGGTTCAGCGTATGGCTGGGGCTGTGTTTAACAGCCTTTGATGAAGGTGAGGAGGGAAATGTTAGGCACAGTCTCATGGTGCTCTCAGGAGAGCTCTGAAAACTCTTCCTATCCCTGGATAAAACAGAACAATTTGCATTTACACAGCGGAAAATCCATTCTGTTTTTCAAACAGGGGTAGGAGAGGGAGCCTTGAAGTCTGTGGCTATCATTAGGTCTTGGCTTGATTCACCACAGATTGACACTGTAATGTTATATTATGTTATTTGGATGAAAACAATTTACAAATGAAAAGTTTTGATTCAAAGAGAAAACTAATGATAAAAAAATCAGAATTAATGAGATCCTTCAGGAGTCAAAATACCATCAGTATATGCTGAAACATTATTTAAGATGCTTGAGAAATGCATGCTTTTATAGCATGTTTTTCATATTGTATTGTTAAATGAATCAAAATCATATCTCTGTATGGATGAATTGCCCCTTCTCTTGCCTGAAATTGTTTGGGATTACTCAAGCTTTAGGAGACCTCTTTCTTTTTTGTCATTTTCATGTACTTAAAACCAGGATGAACAGAAATAATGGCAGAGACCTATAATATTCACTGCATGCCCTTTCCCAGCTGTCTGCTTACTTTGAAACCATCCCCAGCACTGCTGGCTATGCCCTTTAAGCAAACTCTGAAAAAGCAGATAATGCCTACAGCTCCTGAAGAGCTACTTCCCTCTATGATCCTTTCATTCCAATAAAGATACAAGGTAAATACAAAACAAGAAGAAAACGCAAATAGAGAGCTTTACTTTCCACCTCAGCATCTACAATTTCTCCTTGCTTATTTTTCAAAATACCTTTTTTGCTTTACTTGGATATGGTTATCCAGAAATAAAAGCTAAATAAAAAACATTAATAGGTCACAGAAACTGTCAGAAGCCAGTCTGTTCTCCTTCAAAATAGCTGCTGTCCAGTGTTTGCTATAGAAGTCTACAGTGCCCATGGTTTGCATGTTTGAATGCCCTGCTGGCTCTCCAGAGCAGAGCAGCAGGAGGAGCAGAAGGAGAGTGTAACTTACACAGGGGCACAAGCCAAACAAAGCTGCTTGGTCTAATTTTAAGCTTACAAGAACTCAAAATTCTTTTAAATAAATAGGATAAGTGTCTGGAAGTATAAAGAATCTATTCAATTTTAAGAACTGACAAAAAGGTTCACCATTTCAAAACAAGTTATTAGTATTTTTGTTGCAAATGATATGTTTATGAAATATATTAAATACAATTCTGCTTAGACTTGTCCTTTGAATAATAGACCTGGCCATTTGTGTATCTGCAATGGATTTCCATCAATTTGTAGCCTTAGAAACATCTACTGGGTTTATAATATTTAATGATTTTTTATAAGATAGTTACTTAAAAGTTTTTGGTATTTTTAAGGAAATACACATGCAGAAAAAACACTGTATCCTATTACAAAAATCACACAAATTCTAAACAGTAAATTACTAGTTCTTTGATTATGTATGGCAAATTTTCCATCATGTTTCTGTTAAAGATCTCGGTTGTGCAAACAATTTTAGTATTCTTTTTAAAATTTCCAAGTGATGCAGGACTTTTTAACTAAAATGTATTTGCTCTATTTTTCACAAAATTGAGAGTCTGTAAAAGTTAATTGGTGTTATCCTTGAATAAGGTGTTACATATTTTTCCAAACTAATCTCTCATAATTAAAATTTGCTGTCTATGAAAATCACTTGGATTTGCTTGTTATATCACTCTGTTCTTATGAATGGCTAGTGATGAAGCAGAACATAGGCAATACTGAGGATACTGACTGATATCATTATCTATATAAATTTCATCTGCTTAAAATTTTTGGTTTATGCCAAGGAAAAACAATTTTTAAGGATTACAGAGCCACAAAAATATGTGTATATGCAAACACACCTGCACTCATATACCACCTGTTCCATTGACCCTAAATCCATTTCAGTAAAACCCTGGATATGCTTGTGCACAATATAATTTTTTTGTATTTTCACAGCAATGATTCAATGATCTTTTGTCCTCAAAACCTTCCACTTCTATTTAAAAAATTGAGTTTAGGTGTGGATAGCTACTTATCAGAGAGGTATTACTTCTGAGGCTTTGTCCTTCCCTCCAAAGGAGGAGCGTGTCATACAAACAAAGCACTCATACATGATCTTCCACCTGAGCAAAATTAATGCCCATAAAGTCTGAAAATACTAGCACACTGGCATCTTCAAACTCTATTCTTACAGTCGTGCTGCAGAAGTTGGGGATTTTAGCCTTTTATACTGATATTACCACCACTGAATTTCTGAGCTCCTTATGCAAGATTGGACGGTTATAATATAAACTTCTGTGTAAACCAAACCAAAATAAATGAAAAAAAAAATCTACATCTCAACAATTCACAATACTTAGATCAAGCCCAGAGGAACCTCATATAGAGACATTGAAGTATTCATTGCTGTAGTTAAGCTTTAGAACAAAAAACTGAATAGGACAGAGAAAAATAAAATGGTTTCAAATTTAGCTGAGGATAAGGGCAGAATTTAATACATCAATGTCAAAAACATTTTCATACAAGTTACAATAACTGGGAAAGGAGTCTTTAGACCTAAGAAATTAATGGTTTATATTTTAAGGAAGACCCCAACATTTTAAGAAAGATGCATACAATCAAGACTCTGACTTCACCTTAGTCTGGTTTCTTATGGTGTCACAAAATAATAACATCAGTTACAACATCATACAGTACAGTATCTTCTCATGTACTATTATTTTTATTCTAAAGGCATGTAATATTTCCTTATAATAAAATCTGTACTGCTTGACTCTCTCAGCACTGGTTTTGTTTAGAAATGCAGTGCTGTGGTGATGCTTCCCAAACTAGTGTGTAGAAACAAACACTTTAAAATACTATTCTTTCAGGTGTCCAGTAATAAAATTTTTCAACATAAAGGACCAATTTCTTTCACATCATTGAAAACAAGAGAACATTTTTATGCACAGACTACTTAGAAAGTAATCTATGTGCAATGAAATCCTCAAGGTCAGTTGATTGCATTAATTTTATGTCACAACACAAAAGTAACTACTTCAGAATTATTCATGCTCTTGTTTTTAAATGTTCTTTCTATGCTCACAGACATTCAATATAATGAATGTCAGTTGTTAGCTTTATTGCAACTTTACTTTCTAGGGATGTTATTTATTATTTATTAAAATTTATTAAAATAATCATAATAATTTGAACTCTGTAAAAAAGTCCACAGATTTTATTAATTCATATATAATGTCAATCAGAAAAAAAATGGGCAGACAGCACAGAGGTTCTGTTTTGAACTTTCAGTTTTAAGTTTGTCCTAATTTGAGAACTTACAGCTTATTTGCAAATATTGAAAAGGTTTATTCTGTCCTTAAAGTGTGAATTGACAATTTTAGAGAAGACCTGATATGTTCTAATCTTTTGTTTAGTAGTAAAGCAGCATAATACTGACACATTTCAATACAAATCAAAATGTCAAAGAACTGTTCAATGTAAAGCATTTCAATCTCTATAAATTAAATGATATAATGGCATGTCTCCACTTAACCTTTGTCTTTTTTGTACTTTTTTGCTTGTTCAGTTATCCACAAAAACATGCATTTTCTACGAGTTAAATCACCTGGTCTAACCCTCAAGCCATTTGTTCCAATTCCAGGCATGTTTTTACTTATACAGTGTTTGAAGAACTACAGTCACATGCTAAGGAATACACAGGGAATAACTCCTTAGCTTTGGGTGGTTTTGTATTATCTTGCTGAAACATAAATTTTCAGGCAAAGGAAAATATTGGCTTAGGCAACTTGACTTTCAACTCTTATATATCCTTGAAAGCAGACTACACAGGACTCATGTGTATGTGTGAATGTGTGTACTCCATGTGATATCCATGGTAAGATTCTAAGCAAGTGAAAGGCAATACGTGAGTTTTGAGAGAGATACCTATTTATTTCCCTGCTGCTCTAGTTTTTGCTACTTCGTTTTTTTCGTCACAGTATTCAGTCACACAGAGCGCAACATCGCCTTTAACAGACAGCTGAGTTACTAGATAACAGCATGTGCCAATTTAAAATCAATCAGGTCTGTGTCTCACCATGCTCCCTTCCCCTCTTTTGCCGCCTCTCATGAGCAAAGGTCTAGCTAAATTATGGCAGCAGCTGGCAGGGAATGAGGAACAAGTTTCTTTAATGATGAAACTGAGACAGCAGTTTAAAACAGACCAAGCTCCATCTGAGGGATTGGAACAAGAACACCAGCAATGGATGCAGATCCACAGGTGCCTTAGCTGAATGACCTTTTGGCATCCTAGGAGGAAGTTCTCTCACAATAGGGACTCTTTTATTAGTGATACATCACTGTCAGAGAAGGAAAGTGTTCAAGATGACACTTCTGTAAGCCTCCTTATGTTCACAAAAAGCAGCATTAGTCATTTTTATTTTCTGTTTTGTGATGTTCCAGATATAATGACTGTTCCTCTTCACAAATATTCCCACCTTCTCCTTGTATTCTGGCTTTATGAATTTATTCTTCTTGCAGGCTTCACAGAAGAAATTATACATGAAAGCACTGCAGTGGGCAGACAGTCTGGATGGCCAAACAGGCAGGGAGATGCTTTCTCAGAGATGCAGGGAGGAAGCTGTGTAGGAAAGCAGCAGATGAATGACAGAAGTGAGGTTGAATGAAACTGCAAACTGCCATTTTTTGCAAAAGTGAAAAGAAACAGAGTATTCATCCAAGATCTGGGGCATCTGCAAATGTCTACCTGCTTTGCTGCACATCTGCATTTAGATCTTCATTTCCCATACCATGATTAAGAAAAGTAACATTAGTTGTCAGAAACTGGATTTTACTCACAGTTTGAAGATTTCACTTTAACTCTGAAGACCTAGTTTGATTTTGAAAATGTGATGCATTAACCCACTATTTGAACCCTCATTATTCAATGGACATATATGTCTGTGTTGTACTAATATCTGAAATTCTTACAAATGCATGATACCAATTTAGTTGAAAATATGAAAAGCTGTAATTCCTGGAATTCACTTGTATTAAGCAGTGATAGATTTGTCAGAGGACTACACAGACCTCTTGTTTGTGCTGCCCAAGGTTCCACATGCTCCCACATGACACAAGTAAGTTGCAGTCTCACAGCTGAATAAACATCCATCTGGGAGTAGAAATAAAACAGCAGAATAAAACAGCGCTGCTAAAATGAAAATTTTTCATTTTTTTAACACCAAGACTTAATTCACTGAAGTTTTTTTTCAAAAGAGAGTTGAAATAAATTTTGCATTTTGTACTTAATTTCTCTAAAAAGTCAGATTAGAAAACCTTTGAAAGGGGAGGGGCAACTAGAACTGGAAAGAGCTGAAAGAAGCCGGAAGATAAAGCTAGAGTTTACGCTAAATTAATCAGGCCTAGAACTGGATGCAGATATTTACAAAGGAAGGCCAGGTGAGCAGAAGGCTGGCAAGGTAATGTCCTCGAGGTTATTGTGCCTCCAGAGCCCAAATGTCTGTGTCTAGCTATTCTTCAGCTGTTAGCAAAAGGCTCATCACTCCTATTCCTTATGCATTGCAGCACACTAATGTCAATAACTTACTATTGTCACTGGGTTTTATGACAATTACCTGAAGCAGCAGAAGCCAAAGAGTTACAATTTTGCAGTCTAGGCATGGACAAATTATATACATGATTGTGCTGGTTTTGGATGGAGTGCAGTTAATTTTCTTCACTGGCTGGTATGGGGCTGAGTTTTTGGTTTGTGCTGAACACAGGGTTGATAATACGGAGATATTTTTGTTATTGCTGAGCAGGGCTTACACAGACCCAAGGCCTTTCCTGATTTTTGTGCTGACATGCTGGTGAGGGAGTTGGGAGTGCATGGGAAGTTGGGAGGAGACCCAACCACAGGTAGAGGTACACAGGACAGGTGACCCAAACTGACCAAACTGTGTGACATCATGCTCAGTATATAAAGTGGGGGGAAGAATGAGGAAGGGCGGGATGTTTGGAGTGATGTTGTATTGGCCATGTGATGGAGCCCTGATCTCCTGGGGATGACTGAACACTTGCCTGCCTGTGGGAAGCAGTGAGTCAGTTTCTTGTTTTGCTTTGCATCTGTGCATGACTTTCGCTTTCCCTGTTAAACTGTGTTTATCTCAACGCACAAATTTCCTACCTTTTACCCTTCCAATTCTCTCCTGCTGGCAGGGCAGCGGGCAAGCAGCTGTGTGGTACTTTGTTGCTGGCTGGGGTTAAATCACAGCAATGGTGTATAATGATGGCATTCCCTTTTTCTAAAGTTTATTCTTTAAAACAGAAGGAAAATGGATGTTATATTTAGTATTAATATGTATTTACTGCACAGCAAATGTGTCCCCCAAATTTAGATATTAACCTCTTTCTATCATGCATTTTCATGTCTTGTTCCAGTGTATTTTGTGGTAACACTTAATTTACATGTCTGTGTCAAGCCAATTCTGTGAAATTCCTGAACCATTTCTTCCATGAACCTGTGGCAGGGCTGACTTTGCAGCAGCAATGCCTTTACTCTGTAGAATCCATACTATTTTTGTTTTCAGGGGTTGGAATCTATATATAAGAATGCACAGGCTTGCAGGAGATTGAAAGAAAGGTTTCATGATATAGCTGTGTCAAATGTCACTGACACCAAACTTTCTACAGCATACACTACCCCTTATGTTTTTAAGAATGGTACAGAGATGAAATACTATTTCTGAAAAAAGCATATACAAAAAATCCAGTAAAAGGTTTTTTCTGAAAAAAAACGTGGTGCTGAAGTCAGAGGGATTTGGACTGTACAAGTAAATGAGCCATGAATCCTAATCAAGCAAAGAGGAGAAAACAAAATATTAACTTTTTACTCATTAAGGGATCAGCTATTCTGTGCAGTGAATGTAGGAAGAGTTCTGTGAAAATTGTTGTTTACATTCTGCAATTTAGTTCTGTATCACAATACATTTGCATACAGCAGCCAAATTAAGCCAGTACTAACAAACTTAATTAAGACAATCAGTATTTTTCTGATTGATATTGTACATACTGCATATTTGTATGTATAAATGGTTTACAGCTGCCTGATACCCAGTTGTATGGCACCCTACCACTTAAAATAGATATTTTGGAGCTTCCACAAAGTAGGCAATGTGTGAATCAGTTATTCCTGGAATTCAAATTTTTCCATAGGCACTCCTAATTTTCTCTTTACTGTTTGCATATCTGGTGTGTCAATAAGGTCTGCTCAGAATAAGGCTGAAGAGTACAGGCAGAAGAGAAGGTATAATAGGCCCTGAAACTCATCTCCTTAAAATATATGCATTTCTAATTGCTCCATTGACAGCTTATAAACCTGAGAAGCCTAGGAGAGTTTTAGGCTCTGAACAAATCTACTTCAGAGTAACTTTTAAATTAAAAGGAAAAAACCCACACACATGAGAACATAGTAAAATAATTCCCATTTTAGACAATTGTGGATCTTTATTACTAAAAGAACAAGCACATACTCTTAAAGAGTGAAGCATACAAATTTATAAAGAGAGCTGAAATTTTAAGACCATACAAAGACTCTAAAAGGGCCTCTCCCCTGCAGACCTCTATATCCTACTCCTCTTGACAGCTGCAGGGACTTTTTTTTCCAATATAATTTGACTTCTGAAGATACAAGCCACAGTGCTGAGATGGGAAAGAATAACAAAGAACTTGGAATTACATCCTTTTCTTTCAAAGACATGAAAGGACCTGCAGAAGATTTTCAACCATTACCAGCAATGAAACCAATATTTCTTGAAAATCAAAAGTGAGATGAACACAGAGATGGAAAAGCAAAATTCTTGAGTGACTGTTTAGAGCTCTTGCCTTATATTTGCACAACTTACAGGAGTATGTGAAATCTCTATTCCTGTGAATAAAGTAATTTTCAATATCACAAGACCTTTCTCATGCTGCAGTGACCAAAACTCCCCCCAGCACTCGAGATGAGGCCACCCCAGTGCAGACCAGAGTGGGACAATCCCCTCCCACCTCTGGCCATGCTGTGCCTGATGCCCCCAGGACACGGGTGGCCCTCCTGGCTGCCAGGACACTGCTGACTAAGGTTCAACTTTCCATCATCAAGGATCCCTAGGTCCCTTTCCGTGGTGCTACTTTCCAACCTCTCTTTTCTCAGTCTGAACATACGTGCAGGGTTGCCCCATCCCAGGTGCAGGATCCATCACTTTCCTTTGTTGAACTTCACATGGTTGGTGATTGCCCAGTCCTTTAATTTATTAAGGTTTCTATACAGAACCTCCCTGCCTCCATGGGAGTCAACAGCTCTTCCCAGTTTTGTATCATCTGCCGACTTGCTTAGTATTCCTTTGAGTCCCACGTCCGAGTAGTTCCTGAACATTTGGAGAGACAGCCATGAGAGTTCCAGCCTGTCACTCCCTGTAGACTGGTATTTTAGGTCCTGTATTAGCAATAAACACCATTGGGAGGAAAGGGTTAAAAGGGGAAGAATAGCAAAGAAGGTGGTAAATTCACACAAGTGGCCTTGCAACCGGGAATGTTAAAGCCTGGAGAATATCAGTGTGAGAAAACTCCATTATTATGCCTAATGTTGTGCATCCTCTGTCTGTTTTGAGAAGGAGAATTCCTGTGTAGAGACAAGGCTCTCTCACTGACATGCTTGAGCCACCTTTTGAGAGAGATAAAAAGCTCAGAGATCGAGAGCTCAGGGTGTGCTGATAAACTGTGGAGTGTGGTGAGGCCCTGGGTCAGATTGGGGCAGGCAGCAGGGCCCACGAGGATGTCCCAGCGCCGAGGGTGCCTGTGTCCCTGCTTCTGTGTGTCTCTGCAGCCCAGCACGGGCTGGGCACGTTCAGTCAGAGAGGTCGTGAAATAAATCCACCCTTTGCACGTCAGCTGTGGTTCTGTGGTCACCCTGGTTACCTGCACCTGTTGATCCACACAGATGCCAAGGCCCTGAAACTTGTTGGACCAGAAAGAAGAATTTAAAAATGGAGTTTGCCCTTTCTAAATGTGTTGTGAGCGGTGGACTATGTGAAATTAAAAGAACTGCATTGAAACCACAGTGCTACTTTGGTGATGGCAGAATTTAGGTTCTGAGTGATAGAATAGTTGTCTATTTCTACAACACATTCACCTGCAAGGCAGAATATAATTGCCTTCTCTCTAGTATTATGTCTCACCTTCTGTATTTATCTTTGACCTAAATTTCCGTGATCAGCAATTGAAAGCTTACATTTTATTATCCAAAGATGTTTCTTTGTAATTGTTTTCTTTTGTTTTTTTTTTAATGCCTGCAAAAACAATATGACTTCCATCTCATGTCTGGTTTATTTCTTTTCACTTAAAAACTGAGAAAATATTATTGTATGACTAGCCTTTGTTTCTGAATGATAATTTGAGTCAGATCAGCAAAATGTAACAGAGGTAGTAGATCTAATACACTTCAAAATCTGCATTGAAGTCATCGAGTTTCAGCAAAATCAATTATTTCTACACGAATGTTAATCCTTTCTAGGGTAGTTACTTCTTTAACCATCTTGGCATCTTTAAACTCCATTTAATGATGCAATTTTAGTACTTTTATATTCGCAGAATGCTTGATTTGTCAGCACATTTGCTGTATTTGTTAGCTGTCATTTCACAGAGGAAAGCAGTAGTTTAATTGCTCATAGTTAAATAACATATTTTAGTAACCAAAATGGACAAAGGATGTCTATCAAGAGGTGAGAAATGCTACTGAGAACTTCAAATTATCAACATGGTACTGATTCTCAGGCAGGTGTGCAGGTACCTGAAAGGCAGTCATGGGATCAGATACCTCCAGGGATAGAAATTGCTAAGACTGGCAGCAGGTCACCAGGTCCAAGGTGTCTGAGGAGGAAAGCTGAACCAGTCTGCTGAGGGATTGCTAATTATTAAGGAAATAACATCCTATATTGCTGTTTCTCTCTGCCCTCAGGGAAAGGTCAGCACCAGGGCTGTGTCAGAGATAAACGGCTGCTAGGATCTGCCTGCAGAGGGATTCAGCATGTGAGGGTCAGTCTCAAGCAGGTGATTTTGAGATGAGGTGATTTTTTATTTCCCTTCTGAGAAGGCATCCAGCAAGCTGATGTCTGAAGAGATACCCTGTTTCCCTTTGCTAACTCAGCATGAATGGTGGATTATTACATAGTTAAGTACAGCCACTTCACTCACATCTAAGGACAGCTCACATCACTGAGCGGAAAAAATTATTTTCCTCTTCTAGTAACTTAAGCTATGGTATTGAAAAAAAACAACAGTACTTGAATTATAGAAAATCTGCAATGCACAAGTAGAAAATAAATCAATAATATATCTTTCCTAACAAAATATGCAGTTTATTACTACACTGGATACTATATTGCTTTTCCCTGAATAGAAGGAAGGTGGATCTCTCTGTTTCTTATCAGCATATTTCTATCTTGCAATAAATTCTATCTATAAATTATTTATACCATAACTTGTCAACAGAGAAATGTGCACTGGAAGCAAGCAATATGTGTACATATAAAGGCAATATACATATATTTGTACAATGAGAGTAAAAGAGGAGTAGCAGGTGACAAAAAGGATATATAAGGTAAGACTTATGCATAGCTAGTCAAAGAAAAAATAATAACAGGAACAATAGAAATACATTTTACATAGAAATTAACTATAATTTTATAACAACAGTTTTCAACCTATACATAACCTTGAAATTCTCTTAGCTTTCTGTAGAAGGAGGTTAATTTTTTTTCAGAAAACTCTTATGAGGTATTATTAAAATGGGGCCTTTGTTAGAGAACTAACAGTAAAAACAAATGTATATGGTAGTTCACTTGTCATAGAGAAATTGCATAAAATTGCTTAATTATTTCTAGTCAGCAGAAAATTCAGGTAAAAAATTATAGCTCTTAGACTTTTTATGTAAAACTCAAGGAGTTACAGAAAGGGCAAATAAAAATCTTGTATGTGATGTAATATAGATTCTGAGTCCACGTCTAGGCAAGCAACAAATCAAATAGTCCTGTTGTTGACTTGCCTCTGAGCTATATTCTTGAGAAATATAACATTCTGGCACATGGACCAATAGTTCTATGCACAATCAACCATATCCCACAAGGAATACACAGTATTTGATGTAAAATCAGATACACTATTCTTCACAGTGGATGAATTTTCATTTATGTCTACTGACTGTTTCAGTAAAGTAAAATATCCCTGAAATAAAAATGTTGCAAGTGCTTAAAACATTGCTCTTCAAATGTCTCACTATAGGCTTTTCTTCTCTTATTCTTTGTTCTTTAGAAATGAATAGTTAAACTATGAACAATCAACAAGACTCTATTTTAGCTGAGGAAAAAGAATTAACTTGAAAAGCTGAACCCATAGGATTAGATCTAGAACTCATTTCTCAGATAATTACCACTAATAATATATAGTTTTCATTCCAGAACAAAAATCAAATGGAGATTTTACTCAAACAACAGAGTCTTGAGTGCACAGTGAAACATAAGAATAATTTACTGATACTTCTCTTTTCTCTTGTGTTGTTATAATTACTGAAAACACAGCATTTTAATGTCAGTTTTCAAAACTTGTAACAGCAAGTAATATCCTGATTGGAGGACTGAGTTTAAGGGGAATGGGTCAAATAATCTACTGAACATATAGGCACTCACAAATAATATATCTTTTCTTTGTATCGAAATAGGTTTTTTAACACCGATGTTGTTTACAATTTTTGTTAATATCCTGTTTCTGCAATTTGGAACCCATCTATTAATTGAGGATAATTTCTTGCACAGCAAGAAAAACTTGTGAATGTTTTGTGTTATAAACATTTTTGTAAATATAAATGCAGTAAATAGATCAAAGAAACTTAACATGATTTTCTTGAAGTGTGAGAAAAAAGTACTGAAATTGGAAAAAACCCCCAGATTTCCCATATGAATTTAAATGATAAAAATTATGAAGGATTATCATGCTGATTGATGGAGAATTACTACAATGAAAGTGTAGAAAGTCATCATCTATCCTAAAAGACTGTTCATGAAGTTTTTATTCTTTATGTAGTGTAATAGGTTGGATTTTAATGCCAACAATATAGATGGTTCCAGTATAATTCTCAGTGAAACAATAATTTCTCATATGCTGATTTTGAATATAGTAATTTTTGTATTAGTACTGGGCTTGCAGTAGAAAATGAAGTGTGAAAGAGGCTGCAAATGATGTTATCAATGACAGATTGAATTTCTCTATACAGTTGTTGGAATAAAGAGGCCTACTACTTGGAGGTACTCTAATCCTTGGTCTAGCAGGACCTGCAGAACAACTGAAATAACAGTTTTTTGCTGGAAATAGAATGTTTATGGACATGAATCTCTATTTAGGTTTTCCCAAAGCTTTTGGGCTGTGATTCCACAAATTAGTGCATTTTGCTGGGTATTTTTTTCCTCTACGCCATACATACTGTCTGTTTTTGATGAAGCAGATGTACATTAGTACTGATCCTGTCAACAAAGTATTTATCAAACTACTTCTTGGTAGAATATTTTTGTATGAGTCAACCAGCTTTTAAACAACTCAAACAGCACTTGGCATTCAATTTTGACAAATGTGATTAAATTATAAGTCTTCTTACCTTTTTTTAGCCAAATTTAATCTATGAATATTATATCTATAAAGTTCTTTACTATTATTTGCTTTCTACTGTCTGTAATTATTCTGAACTAGCATGTTCTGGGAATGTAATTCTTCAAATAAGAATTTGACCAAAGGTTTCCAAGAAATAAGCAGAAAATTTTGATTCATAATATTACAGCTAATTTAAATCTCCCATTATTTTTCAGGTTTGTGTAAGAACAGTCTCAAAGTAAATACAAATATTTAGAAGTTAAGTTAATAACGTTAGTTACATTTTAAGTTACATGTGACTGATTCTTAAGAACCTTCATTCTTTAGATTTTTGCAGAGAGTTCACTTCAGTGTTATTTGAACAAGAAGGCATTGGCTTAAAAACACTGGATGTTGTATTTGAAATACTGTTTTCCAAACTACACTTTTCAGAGTTGTGATATGACTTTACTGGGGATATGATTTCTCCTCTGCATTTTTTATGTTTTGGTCTCAGAGGTTAGGAAGCCTTCCTTGGTGGTAAGACAAACTTCTTTGCATGGAGATTCAACAGATCTGAACTTTGAACTACAGGAAAGATAGGTGCAGCATAGAGATTGATACTTATTCCTAGACATCTGCATAATGTGGTCTGTCTTTGAAAATTTGTGGTTTAATTATTGATTTCATTTGTACCTCACTGCTTGTCTTTTAATTATTCAAATAAGAGTTCCTTGTATTTTAGAATACCACTCAACTTCCAGTGCATCAGTTGGATATTTCCCTATTTTCAGATACACAAATTAAAAGGTTCACTATTTTAGGATATTTCTACTTATTCTGAAGGCTAAATTTATTTATGGCAGAAAGCACTACACTGAACACATGCCAAAATAAATCTGGACTGAACCTGTAAGACAACAGTTGGGATCCTCTTCCTACAATTCTATGTAGAAACGCCAGAACAGAGATAAATTTTTGACATGTAATTCAAGAGGTGTTACTGCAACTTCATAACTTGATTTGACTTTGTACTTTTCTTGTGCATATGCATATAATTAGGATACAAAGGAAGGATGGACAACTTAAAATTCATGACATGAAATACAGCCCCTGTGCACTGACAACAAGCAATTAAAAACTCTGCAGCCTTCAATTTGCTGGTGATCACATGCATCTCCAGAGACCAACAAGAGCTGAAGTCTACACAGCGAATGTGTTCTGACTGTGGATCACAAATTTTCCAATATTTTTCTATTACCTTTGCTAAAAAGTTTTACCTATCCTTTCCTTTAAGTGGCACAGAGAGACTGCACAATGTTTTAATCATTGAATGTATCCAGCTGACTTGAGAAGAATGTAACTGCTGTAGGAATCACTCCTGATTTTGGAGGTCTTGGCCCTCAGTTACTGATCTATGAGTATCACATAGATCTCATGTGAGTACGAGTATATTTTTCAAAGTATGATACGATAGCATATAAAAGAAAACATACTAGCGAGTACAATTTCATAATAATAAGGAAATACTCCTCTCCCATTCTATCCTAATTATGTTGTGTTATTGTACTGTGCACCCACGCCCAGGCACTGGCCACAGGGGCTGCAGGAGGGGTCTGTGAGGAGGGGCAGGGACAGCTTTGGGCTGGACACAGCTGGATCCTGAGGGCTCCAACCCACTCACTGCAGGGAATGGCTGGGCCACTCAGCCAGGCTGGAAGTGCTCCGGGACAACAATTAAGGAAAGGCAAAATACTCCTTTAAAACAGTTATGATCTGACCATAACCCCTCTTTCCCCATCATTCTTGCATAGCTCAGGGACAGGGAAGAGGTAAAAAGAAATGAGAAAGGAGTGAGAGTGAAGTCGAGACTGGAAACATGTGTGTCTGTGTGTGTGTATGTGTGTGTGTCTGTGTGTGTGTATGTGTGTGTCTGTGTGTGTGTGCAGGTGTTTTTGTTTTTGTCACTATCCAAATCTATTTTATTTGTCAGTAACATAATTTCCCCCTAGTCCCTATTCATGGTTTTTTTTGCCGTGATAATTGTTCAATAATCTCCCTGTCTTTGTCTTGACCCATTCACATCTCTCACTCGTTGAGAAGGATTACATGACTGTAGAGACAGCTCTCTAATCTACAAGAAATTTCTCCATCTAACTCAAGTCAGTTTGGCAACAAAAAGGTAAATGAAATGCTCTGATTTGGAATTAGAATAGGAGAGAGAGGTGAGGGGGTTTAGGTTTTAACAGTTTTGGTGACTAAATAAAAATTTGTAAGCCAGCTGGCAAGGATGCTTTTAACATGTGTATAAGTCTTCAGTCCTTGAAGAGGGCCCATGGTCATAAAAATCAAGTTGTTTTGTTTCAAGTGCTATTACTGCATAACTTGTACTATGAGGTCAAGTATCTACAAAATAATTAGCCTAACTGATTTTTACTTCCAGCTGAGAGAATCTGCAGCAACAGATGTCATGCTTTTATTTTCTATTCATGCTTCTGTCCAAAATGAGAAGGCAATCATCCCCATCATTTAAGGCTACCTAGACACATTATTTGACGTATCTAGACCCTAACAAAAAGGTTTAGCTTCTGAAAGAAAGTTTTTCTAGAAGAATCACTGAATGCAGCTTGAGGAAAATGTTTATTGAAATGCATGAAGGCCATTCGGAATTTTCAGACACTTCACTGTAGGTGATTCTACTCTACCTGAATACCCACATTTTCCTTTTATGTAGCATAACCTGTTCAACAAAACTGGACATAATCACCGAGTAGTCAGAGACTCCTAACATCAGTGGCAGACCTGATTCAGTGTGTCACATTGCTGAACCTACTAAATCACTGAGCTGTGCAACAGAGAGATTAAATCTCCCTCAACACTTTTGATAGCATGTCCTCTCAGTGGCAGCCACTACGAAGGGGCCAAGGATCCCACTGTGACAGACGTAACAGGGAGCAGCATCTCCGACATGAAGACTCAGGAGAAGACAAGATGACAGAGAAAACAAAGGCTCAGGTCAGATCTAAATCTATTAAATTTCATTAGTCACAGCATTCTTCACTTCTTTCCTACCTTGAGAGCTGTCCACCTTATTGTGGTTGGCAGGAAAACTACAGGCATTTTGTCTAAGTCAGTTAACCTATTTGGGATCTTAAATCTGTGTTAAAATGAAAATGCATATGATGATTGGAACGATTATGAGATAATCTTAATAAAATTTCACATGAATAGATAAAGCCCTTCACAGAAGCATAAACAGATTAATTAAAGATATACACTTTAGAAATAAGACATAAACCTAAGAAATAGATATTAGACCCTCAGCAAAATGTAAGCTAATAACTTCTTAAGGAACAAATATATCACCCAGTAATTTGTTGCTTTGGTCAATCATATTTTAATTACTTCAATTTACATAAAATTATGTTCCCTATAGTAGGAAGCAGTGAGAAAGAGAAAGCAGCACAAAATCTGAATATAGGAAAATGTTAATCAAGACAAATAATAAAATGTTAACAGCAAAGATTGACATAATAGGATGCTTCTTAGTAGTCATCACATAATACAAATTGTTCAGATGGGTGGTACTTCTCCAGTTACGTCTAGAGATTGTTTTGAGACTTAACAACATAAGGCTTACAGAAAAATCTTGTGGTGGACAGCAGCCATAGCCCTGCTGCATCTAATGTGAACACATCTGAACTCTGCAGGCCTCAGGACAATTTTTGACCTGAAGCCTATCATCTGAGGAAAACAACAGAGAGAGATACATAGCGAAATATTGAAGCAAAGGGAATTTCAGATAAGTCAAAACTTAGTCTTTCCATCTGTGCTAACCTATTTCCTTTCAATCTTTAAAAGAACATCCTGATGTGGTCCTGAAGAACATCATGCTGGACTGTGTTTTGTGTTTTAAAACTGCAGTCTATGAAGAGTTTACTTGCTTGCAAGCAGGTTTATATTTCTACAATGATTCTCTGTGTTATTTTTTAGCTCTGTTCCCCATAGTATTTGGCTCCTCATATGCTTTTGTCAAGAGTGTGTATCTTGCCCATGGTACTGCACCAACTTACCTGCTGTGTTTTTGAGAGAAGTAACAGTGAACTAGAGCTAGTGTTGAGGATAATGGGTTCCAAATGACTATTATAGTATGCAACTGCTCAAAACAGGGAAATTAAATGTTCAGTCTTGTGGAATTAATTGAACGGAACAGATAATACATTGTTTAGGCATTCTGAAAAATCTTATAATATGATGTATTACCGTTGTCCTGGAGTTTACCTTGAAAAACATAGCATATGCTGATAAATAACATTAGCTGTAATACTCTAAAAACCTTTGTTTTTAACCATTCACATTTGTAACTTTAGAAAACCAGAGATCTCACTAATGTATCAAGTATTTTAACCTACAGTTAAAAATTAGTTCCAGGTACTAGCATTTACTCAAACCCTCTTTTGAAACAAAAAGGAAACACAGCTAATATGTAAAGCTAAGTCACATTTTTAGCAACATTGAAATCTTAACAGTCTAAGTCTAGATTTTGCAATTACTGAAAAAAATATAGTATTCTGGAAAATATCACTAATAATACAATTGTTACACTCACTATTCTTAATATATAACTGTTTTTCTACTTTTACAGTCACACTTCTAGGGTTTCTGAGTGGTTTCACCCTGGACATGCGGAGAAAGGCTTACAGCAAGCTGATCATTCCCCAAGCCTCTCATAGGGAAGATCATGATGTTGACAGTTTCTTCCTTTCTTTTTAATACAGGGCATTTTTATACTGTTTTAAAACTTTTGCTCTCATACTTAACTGTTTCTCTTTCTTTGCTGGTCTGCATCTCCATGTTACATCTATATTTGCTAGATATAGCCTGTCTTAACTATGTCGGATGCTTGTCCTTCGTTCTCAAAATCAATTTTACATCATCCTCTATCTCGATTTTTTCACCTGGTGCTTACATCTCAGTGGTTTCTAGTGTCATCTATGTGTCTCACCTATCCTCTTTAAGTTTTACTCCTCAGCACTGCATTCTGCATCCTCACTTTCAAGGCGTTTGCTGAAATACCATGTCTGCATTCTGCACTACATCTTTGTTCTAGAGTTACATGTATTACATTCTATGCTGAATATAGCATTCTATGCAGAGCAATTTTCTGCTAAAGATATAAGCACATGGCTGTAGCTCAAAATTATATAATGGAAAATAAAACTGATCAGACCTGGTCATTATAAAATGGCCTTTATATCTAAAGAAGTTGAAAAAAAATCCCTTGTAGTCCAGAGGAACTTTAGATAAAGCCTCACAAGCCTCATCCCTGATCCTATGGCCTGTTAAATGTGATGGCAACACTACACTTACTGGGCTACAGGGCTACATTAGTAACTGCCAAGGATTGTTGCTCTCAGAAAATATTCCTGATATACTATTGGCAATGTACTTGCCTTCAACTTGTCTGTCAAGTTTATTTTTTTTTCTTCTTTTTGTCTCTTAAATACCTTATATACACTCCTAGTCTACACCATTGGTTTTCTGAATACTAATAGTATCCCTTTCCCTTCTAACTCTATCTGAGGTGCATGAATGACTGTACAAAGAGTTTAACTTTTAGCTTCATCCTTGCGCAAAGGTTTTTAACAAGTTCATTTTCTGACTGCAGTTCATCTTGGAGAAAAATCTGCCACCAAGTTCCGAAAGGGTGAATTTTGGGGTAAAACACTTGATTGTTCTCAAGCATTTAAGTGTTCAAATGAAAATTGCAGCACTTGCTTTAGCTTCTTTCCAGACAGACAATTATCAGTGTGCCTAAACCACAGTCCCAGTCAGCTCAACACTGATTGAAGATGTTCACCCTGCTGAGTTAGCAGCCCTTCTGCATAAAGGGGAAATATGCTCAGAGAATGTAAATCATGTTGGATTTGTGACAAATCCAGAGCAAGGTGGCCAGTCCCAGAGACTGTGAACTCCTGCCCCCCACTCTTGTCACTCATTCCTATTATGAAGTTTCTCTTTTCTCCCCAGGTTGTTTATATAGACACCTAAGAAGCAGATATTTCCTCTATCGAATTACAGAAATAAAGGAAAAAAGTGAGAAAACAACAGCAAATTCTTATGTAATTAACTTCCAAGCATACTGGAAGAAGAGATCTGGAATAAAACTAAGATGAGATTGAGGCTTAAACCTCTCACCGAAAAGATTTAGATGCTGCCTCTTCTTATGTAACAGTGCCACAAGAGCATGACTGTTAAAGTTTCTGGCCTGGATAGATCCTGAATTCTTAGGGTAAGTGCTGAGCTTCTCCTGGTTAAAACAAAAACTTTGTGAGAAATTTTGAGCAGTGCTAAATCCACCTGCTCCTGATGACACACAGAGAATTTCAAGTAACTATTTTATGACCTTCTTCTCCATTCCATCTAAATATTTTCTTTTACAAAGAGGAAATAAAGACATTATTAATTTATAAATTCACTAGTTAAATGAGTATCTTTGAGGGTTGAAATTCTGTTTAGTAAGAGCAAGTGACCTTGTTTACTACAGAGACTGTGTCCTGTAACACTGAAAACTTGTGGGCTTCATGGGAAAAATGCATTTGCTGACAGACTGTGGGTCCCTGTGGGAAAGGAATACATTAGCTTCAACTGTTTTTATTAAAAATAGGTTCTCTAGAGAAAGAATGAACTCATTGAACTTTTCTTTACTACGTGTATCACTAAAAGTGATAGTTCATAGTTCATATTTAGTTATATGTCTGAGATTTTTTAATGAAGGCAAACCTTATCCTGCAGGCATCCTGCATCCTGCAGTCCTTGTCTTCTCTGCAGGCATATAATTGTACTGCTCATAATTCATTAAGTCAGCACATATGGTCATATCCCCATTCAAAAAAAGCTACTGACAGAAAGAGTGACACATCTGAAAGGACTGTGTGTTCTCATCAATATGGAGCTTGAAGAGGACATAAGAGTGAGTTTGGCCATTATCAGACTTCTTGCTAGATAGTTATGGAACTATGACATTAGAACTTCTGATAAAGAAAGAAAATTATTGTAAAAATTCAATCTAGGCATAAAATAATGAAAGAAAATAAATGAGTTTCTGATGTTCATGAGATACAAAACAAAGATATGAAAATTAACTTTCCTGCCTACAAAGCAGAGTTTCCACTTATGTTAATTCATATCCCACATTTATTTAGAAGCTCCCAACCAAGTCACATTTTATGTTTTTAGTCTATACAACTCATATTCCTGTAGAATATAGGACCATTATCAGACTCCTTTACAAAGGCTACGTGATTACTCAAGCTAACAATGACAAAAATAATTATCATTAGATTGCTTAGTATCCCTTCCTAAAATTCCTAACAAGTTTTTAAACAGTACCAAGAGACTGAGTCTTGCAGCCAAATTGAGGGCAGAGCCAGAAATAATTGATGTTTCTTTGACAATGACAAATAAAATTTTTAAATTACAAGGAAGGATTTGAATTAATTTAAGAAGAAATTGAATGCCCTGGCAAGAGAGATCATACATTGTTGCGAGTCAAAACCAAACTGTCCTAAGAGAGTCTGTTAAAGGCTAACAAAATGAACTTTGTTCTAATTTAAAGGCACTCTAATGAAATCAGCTAACAGAGGGAGTTGTATACCTTTTTAATTTTTTAGGGAATTGTGGGAAAAGCTCCCTGCATTACTTCTGCTTTTTGTAGTATCTTCACAACATGAAGTGAATAACTGCTCCTAGGTCTGGTCCATTTCACTCAAATGAATTCCCAAAGCTTTGGTCTGAAGCCGAGATATCATTTGGCTTTTTCCCTTCCTTGACACCATGAATTTGGAATCTAAATCCATTTGCAATGTTTTAGAAAACTTCTTTGGAGTGCATAAGTAACTACAGCCCCAAGGATAACAGGGAGATATATTCTAAACATTTTTGTTATTGTAATTATTTTGCATTGTTTACCATGCTGAAAAGTATCTTTTTCTAATCTATGATTTCAGAAACCTTGATGAATAGCTGGATGAGTAGATATGTATCTAACAGACATTGTTACCTCTCATTTCAGAGGATGTATTTCAAGCTCTCATGGAGAGGGACGGTTTGGGATTTTTCACTTTCAGAACATAATGGCTTTTTAAACTGAAAATGTGATCACATTCAGGCCCTTTACCCAGTGATGTAATTGTATATGAGAGTAGGTTAAAATCTATTAAGTCCAGATTCAGGAAAAGAATAAATTATTTTTTTCTGGATTGATTTCTTGCTTTAATCCTGCTTGTTAATTGTAAAACATTAGTGATTAGAGGCTTCCAGAATGATGAGCATGGTACCACATGCATACATGGTAGGAGACCACACCTGTTCCAATGAGCCTCTCTTACCCAAAGGAGTAATAAATAATTAGTTACAAACCATCTTCAATTTATTATTTATTCAAAAGTGCTTATTAAATTAGAGGGCAGAAATGCATGGAGTTCGCTGAGAAAATGCATCCACATCATTCATATTTATAGCACACCTTGTCAAAAAGTAAAAACTCCTTGGAAATTCGGTCATCACCAAAAAAGCAGTGGCCAGCATCTTTGGTTTGACATGAAAAAAAATCCATGGATTGTGCTGTGATGTGTCTGCTGGCTGAATCCTCTTTGGGGGCAGCTGCCCCTGCACGCCGTGGACAGGCTCAGCTGATGCTCCTTAGGCCGTGGCTGGTTTTGTTCATTTGTGCATTCAGAGCTCTCTCTTGCTCTTCCCAGAGTCAGATCAGTGATTAGTGGCCAGTTCCCATTAATCCTTCCTTCTTCACACCAGGCAGCTACAAGATTTGTCCCTACCTACCCTATAAAACTTTAAGTCATAACAAGACATGCAATGGGAGAAAATTTGCTGCTGCATTGATTAAGGCAATTGCCCAAGGACATGAAGCAGTAAAACGAATGACCCAAGAGAAGATTCCAGAAGGACTCCTGAGTTTAAGTCTTGTCTTCACAGTGTCACAAGTGGTAGTAAAATCAGAAGACTGCAGCAGACTATCAATATACCCTTTAGTAGAAAGTGTGAAACGCAAGGCAGAACAGAACCGTAAATATTTGAAGAAGACAATATATGGCTATTTTACATCAAAAGTGAAAGAAAAAAATATCTTCCCCTTCTTTTCTCAAGCTTTTTTAATCTAGAAAAAATTAAAAATGCTCATTACACATCATCTGCCAGGAATTTCATTGTATGTTTAAAAGAAAGTTCACAAAAATTATTTAAAAGAAATGTAAAGATGTCTAAAGACTTTAAAAATAATCGGAAACAAAAGGAAGTCTCATAAGTAGTCCTTGTTGTCCTCTTCTTCTACAAATCTGCTTTTCTTATGGAATTACATTTTAGTAAATCAAAACGGTGTCTTTAATTTGTGAAACACATAAATGTTCCTGAAGCAGAGTTGAGAACCTAGAACTCATCACAAGGCAGTTGATTGTGCGCCCTCATTTTTTTTTTCCTTCATATACTCTGAATCTTGATTATTTTCTACACAGTAATAAAGCAGCCACAGGACAAATAGGTGATCCACACTACTTTCTTCCTCCATCTCCAACTAGATTATTTTGAAACGTGATAGACACAATGTCCTCATCATTTTAAAATGATGCAGAAAATTCTCCCCTGATGGATATTGCTTTGTATAGGTTCTAGGTCTAGACAGGCAGTGAGCAGGTGCCAAGTGCTATCCTTTTCTCATTCAAATCATTCTGACAGGTATGCTAATGACCAAGTGGAGGCATTTTAAGATTTTTTTTTTAGGCTAAAGCTTGGTGATACTGTACTCTCAGCTGTCATAAGTTTGATGGTTGCAAAGAGCATTCTATACTAGGCTGCATCAACCCAGGAAGTTTACGAATGTCCTGTTTTAAAGCACTTAGGAACATTTCCGACCTTATCTTTGAAAAGAACCTGATAACAGAATACACTCATCCAGCATGGATTTTTCAGGAGCAGATTGAATTGCAATGAATTCAGTGTTTCCCAAAGGATGCTGAAAAATCTGCTCATGGACCTTGAGCACACCTAGGAATTGTTAAGACACAATAGATGGATACTATTAAAAATACAAGATAATAGATGTGGGAGATTAGATATGTCCAAAGAAAAGAAAAACCTTTAAAAATGTCACCCACAGTCAGAATATTCTTGTTCTTATTACTTACTGCTGTATAAAAATTGTGGCATTTAATCATTAAGTACAAGATTTTAAAGATGTGATAAATCTGTACCAGCAATTTGTACCAGCACTTCAGCCAGAGAGATAACTTGGCAAAAACATCTGAGGAAAAGAAATAGACACAGATCTCAATCACAATGTTAATCACACTCTAATTATCATTGCTCAGATTGACATAAGAATAATCATTAGATATTAAACTGCAGTCTTCTGTCTCAAAAATCTAATAAGGAATATGTTTGATCAATATGCAGAATCGTTATCCAGATTGACAGTGCTATTTTCCCTTTTGTTTAATTGATAAGAAAAAGATCTGCTGTATCCTAATCAAAACAGCAATAACAAAAAGTTTTATATTCTTAATTAACTTAGATTTGTCAGGAAATATGAAGGAGGAAAAAACACAACTGTTCAAAGGAAGACAGTTGAAGAGAATTTGTTTTCTTCAAGAAAGATGTTTGATTCTCATTAAAGACCTGCCAGAAGAAGGTCTTTAAATACATAGCTGTCCTTAGTGTTAAAAGTGTAACAGTATTTTTAGTACCTATTTAATTTCAGTTTTCAACAGCCAGTTCCCAACATAATTTTCTTTCCCACTATTATGTTGAACACCCAGCAGGTGTCAAACACTGCACTCCACACAGATTCGGATACCTCACATTGGGGTTGGGAGTCACAATACTGAGGTGTCTAAATGGAGGTGTATAAGCTCCTGCTCTAGTCAAAGGATACCAAACCAAGCGTTTGTGGAAGGTAGAAGAGCAATTCAGCTGACTGGACATGAGAAGTGGGAGTCAATATATTCAAATGTTGATCTCTGTCTGTAGACACTACAGTCAATGGAAGCTAGAGAACAATTCAGATTGGCAAAAAGAACATTAGGAGCTCTATACTGTTGCCTAAACAAAATCAATGCTCTTTTGGACAGATTACAAACTGAGGCAACATGAGATAAACAGCTATGGCATGGCACCTAGAGAAAAGCAGGAAAACTGTCTTCTGCATATTTAGGCCAGGAAGAATATTTCAAGAATCTTAATGTCAAAAGGTGCTTGTTACTTACTTTACTAACTCATTAATAGTACTGTTGCATTCTGATACTCACTGCTGGGTAAAAAGTAAGAAAAACTTAATTTATTGGAATCTTGTTGTGATGTAATACTTGCACGGAGAATCAGATCTCCAGTCATCTTCTGTGACTAACTATCACAATTCATCACTGTTGATACATTTAAAATGCACAAAAAACCCCATCTCCTAAACTTCTACATAGAAAAACTGCTCTATGAAACTATTTCTGCAGGAAGAGTTTCTGTTGTCAACAAGTGTCTCACCTACACACAATTCAGTCATGTCTGTACCAGGAATGACCTAGATGAGTCCTTGGAAGACCACACAGATTGTTAATCAACACATTTGGATTGGAATGTTAACCCAAACTGAACTAGACAGAGAAAGAGATGCCAAACTGTCCAAAGCTTCCATCTGAAGGGCTTCCGTAACTATCAGTCAAATATGTTATTATGAAGGTTCGAGCAGTCACCTGGTTTCAAGTTGATCCATCGTCTCAAACATGTCCATTAATTAATTTATGCAGGTGACTGACTGCAATGTTCTGGACAATCCAAATAATTAATTATTTATATGCACTTGTGTGCAGAGACCTGAAACCCCGCTGCCCCACAAGTATGACTAAAGAACACATATTTACAGCTCACTTATAGCTTAAGTCTCATTGCTCTTGGCAGTGTTTAACAACAAAAACTATAAAAGCATACACTATTAAAGCTATGTACTTTATAAAAATGGTTTATAAGAAAATAAGATAGTCCCTTTGGTATCAACCACAATAACTGATATGGCAGAGCACACAAATGGTATAACATCAACTATCTGAATGCTTAGTGAAATGACAGAAAAATAAATAATAATACTTACAATAAAGCAATAGAACGATGCCAAATCCCATTGGATTATACTGCAGAAAAATGAAACAAAGGTAACTACAAATATAATACATGTTGCTAAAAATGTTTTGTTTACTGGTGTGATTGGACAAACTGAGAGTTACTACTGAGCTCTGAAAATATTTATACAATCCAAATTTTCAATTTACAATTTATAATTTATTCTACTTCTCTAATTATGTCTAATAGTGTGTCTGCTCTTTTAACAGACTTATAAATTTCAAACAAAATTTGCTGCATTACTCAATATAAAATAGATTTGCATAATGTTAACAATTGGAAAAATACTTCCTAAACTCATATGACTCACATAGTCAATAGCAGTTTGTGAAACATGAAAGCTCAAAGAAAACAAGGATTATCAATATTTTTAAGTTTATCAGATGTTCAGTTAGTGTCTTCTTTTGCAAGCGTTTTTCTTGCACTGTTTTCTTGCAAGTGTTTTTCTTAAACACTACTTATATGACATTTTCTAACTATAGGCTGCATATGTATACTACATGAGAACTGAAGAGGAGATTAATTTCTCTGAAGGCATGATAAGAACTTTGTTCTTGCCCCCACTGAATTCAATGGGAATTTTGCCATCAGCTTCAATGAAAGCAGGTTGAGGTTTCAGACAGTTGACACAGAACATATTTTAAAGCCACCTGTGCAAATGCGACCACTGAGCCACCTTCTGTTGCAACTGTTCTACAGAATTTTCACTCTCCAGTGGTATATTGCTTTCACCTATGAGCATTGATTAAACTCATCATCTGCACATTTTTAACCAGGAATCACAATTTTTACACTTAATCTCTGCTAGAATTAAGAACTTTGAATAAATGATCTATTTTGAATTTTTCATGTTTTTATTGCAGTGTATATGAAAGGGATCACATTTTTATGAAAAGTTTGGATAAGAAGAAAATGTGTGATGCTATAAAAGTATGGCTGTTATAAAGGTGGGGATTGGGATTTTTTTGGAAATGAGGAAACATGTATTTTCAGTTTTTCCATATTTACTTTACAATTGTACTAAGAAGACTTCAAATATTGAGGTCAAGTTCACATATTTACAAAAGGATAGCAGCCATCCACATAGCTGTACCTTTCAGTTATTTGAATTAATGAGAAAAAAAAAGTAAGTTTCAATTTCTTAAATGTGGGCAGACTATTGTTTATTATTACTACAAAATAATTAGAGGAATGGGTTCTTGCTTGCCATTACATTTTAATGAAAGTTTAGGTAGTATGTTTGTAAGTCTTCAGCCAGGATACTCTTTCCAGTATTCAATCCCCTGTTTTCATTTGAACAGTCTGAATGCCCTCTTTTGCAACAATATCATCTGTTCTCTTGTAAAAATTCTGCTTTATTCTACTGTAAAGAGAATTGCAGGAGTATTTGGAAATTACACAGCTCCAGTTTTTAATATGAAGGAGTTTTCAGGAAATTTTGATGCAAGGCCTTGGAGATCCACAACAGGGGTGGGGAGAGGATATGTAGTTTGTTGCTGACATTGACTGATTTGGGTCCGCAGCCAACTATTACAACAGTGGAAATCATTAAAGATTTTTTATACCGTAGGGTGCTCAAATCTGAGACTTTGGAAAACCTTAAAAAAATCTAAATGATAAAATATGTAGAATTTTAAGGTGGCCTTTACAGAATATTTAGTATGTATCACATTCTAGTAAAGAGGCTGTATTATAGAATTGCATTACAAACACAAAACTCACTTCTACCCCACTCATAAGTACTTACTGTCTCTGTGAAGAAAGCATTCATCATATACACTGAAAAATTATACTGATAATACTGAAATTAACTGAGTTTTTGTTTAAAAACACTGAAAACTATTTAGCAGCTGGAAATGAAGGAGTAATGGACTATGAGTTGGTTCTCTGAAGTCACAGTGGTGATACTGTTGATTTAGAAGTAGGCAATAGGCAAATGTGTACCTTGAGACTATTATTTAATCAGCTTTGTTATTTTGTCTCAGTTTGTAACAGCTAAAATATTTTGAAACTGTTGTACTAAACTATATAGTCTCTACACAGTCAATACTCAGTGCAATATTGAGGGGAATTTAGGAAAGGCAGTCAAAAATAGACAGCATAAACATTGATCAAGGATCGTAATACATTATAATTAATTATCTGCAAATTTTATTTATATCATGGACCACTGAATACATAATCATTTTCCCATAAAACAAATTCTCCCATGATTTTTTATTTCTTAGAGAGAAGTTCCAGAGAAGTTAGTGTGGCTCTCTGCAATTTGGTACAGAATCAGGACCAATAATTTCAATGACATCTGACACATAATCTTACCCCTGTGTATTGGTTTTTTCTTGTTAATTTTTTTCATTCAGTACTGTGCCTTGTGATTGGAAGAAAAGTCCAAATCAAAAAAACCTCCAAAAAATACCCAAACAAAGAACAGAAAAAACGTCCAATGTGACATCAGCCCCATCTTCTTCCATGTATAAATGGTGTATTTATTTATAGATGTGAGTAAAATTGTAAACTTTTAAAGCCCTTAAGTGGCAGGCAGACACAAAATTGGATGTGAGTGTTGTATACCCAAAATTTAGTCCCTGAATTTCTGCTGTTAGCAATTCTGAGTTACGCTCCATCTCTCTATTTGTGGTAAGGAGTTAAAATCTTGTAACAATCTGCTAAGTGAAAGGCCATTTCTCTCAGTAAATTTAACGTTCTTAGCCATAGGCTACAGGCTTCACAATGATTTAACTTCGGTCTTGGGATGTACTGATAATTGTCATGGGCAGTGGTGGGTTGGTTTCACCTGTGACTTCAAAGCACAGAAGTGTAAGGCAAGGCTCAGGAGAGCTTGTTCCTGTAGTTTTACTCTTTTTCTGCAGTGACTTATGTTGCTGTAGTTTAATGCTGATTCTCTAATGCTCTAACAATACATGATATAGGTCTAAGATAAATGAGGAATTGCTGCATAATGGACATGTGGACTAAAAAGGAAAGAAAGGTCAATAAGTCTTTTTAAGAACACATGAAAATATCTCCANACTTCCCACACTCCATGAAGACTGAAGAGGTGGAAGAAATCTCCACTATCTTGTGATAAAGAATAAGGAAACCTGGTGGCTCATCCCTGAACCCCCTTCTCATTCATTCTTCTCATTCTTCTTGAAGACTAACCCCATCATCCTTACCACCCAGATAGATAGTAAAAGTGTGAGCACAAAGGGCAGACAATTTTTTGTACAAGAATTGTAAATATCCTGAAATGAAAGTTTTAAGAAGCTTTGCATTAGAAGTATTAGTGTTTGCTGTATTTTTGTTAGGGTGTTAAAGCTTAAGATAATAAGAGGTTCTTGAATTTACATACAAGCTTCATACATTTTTTGCTTTCAACATTGTTTTGAGTGGAAGAAACATTATAGAACTATTAACAGAGAAATATAAATAATAAGGTGATAAATTCCACTTCTGAGAGATGAAATTGTGTTTTATTCAGGAAAATCAGCCTTGTTATAGTATGATTCCATATGTCTCCCTAAGAAGCAGATTTTGCCAGGTTTAAAGTCTGTTTAATTATTATATTTAGTTTTTAACCTTATTTCTAAGAGATTGTATTGCTAATGTGTATTCTCAATGGCTAGTTCTGAAACTGAGCAAGGGCTCCACACTGGTCAATGACTATGTTTCTTACAATAGAACTTGTCAAAAATTCTACACAAGAGAACTGTTTCCCAGCCAAAGCCCAGACACAAGTTCAAATGATATATCACAAATCAAGAACTTTGTTAACAAGGAAGTATGAACAAGCTCAACCCATTCTGGTAAGAAAGAGAGGAAAAAATATATTAATGGGAACTTTACCCTTCCATTTACCCTCAGGGCCACAGAATAATCTCTGGCCTTTTTTAGTTATTAATACATATTTAGCGTGTGCCATTTAGCCATGCCTTCCCAACCACATCCCCAGCTTTTCTTACCTTTTAAAAAACTGGATGGCAAAACACTAGAGACTCTCAAATTGTTATGATTGTGGGAAAAGTTTTTGGCTTAAACTCTACTAATATTTCCATTTGTTGTTTGTTGGGTTTTTTTTTGGTTGTTGTTTGTTCGGTTTTGTTTTCTTGTTTGTTTTTTTTTAAACTATGCTGTAATATTGGAACATTATGTCCTAATCAAAGGAAAAGCTTCAGAGATGGCATTTACATAGACTATAGAGTCAATCAGGTGTAAAATAAATCCAAAGTCTTTCTTAGTTTTAGAACTAATTGTTTCACAGAAACAAAGCAGGATGACCTTCTTTAAAGCACTGTAGTGATGATGCTGTACTGCTTTCTCCTTTTTGTAAAATACCTCACTGGCTAACTCATTTCTCCAGAACAGGAGAGACCTAGCGTCACTGCCAGTTTCTGTCTCAGGGAATACAAGCTCTCATCTCTTATCTCCTTGGCAAATGCAATAATCAACAAGATAGTTTATTTACAACAGCAGGGAGTGTCTCTTGTCTTGTTGATTCTATATAGAAAAGATTATCTGGGATAGAGGAAAAGCAAAGGACAAAGAAAAGAAAGAAAGTGAGAAACGTTTCTTAAACATTCCCTGTGAAATGCAGGAAGTTGCCAATATCAAGATATACATAAAAGACAGTTAATCCCTTTTATTCAGGACTATTTCTTATGAAACAAAAAAGATCTTTAGAGCAAAGGTTGGAGCTCGGATATCTCCTCACCAGTAGGTTCTTTGGTCTGATGAAACTTAAGTTCATTTTGCAGAGGTACAGTTTCAGCAGCTGGGGCTGCAGATTGATAAATCCACACAAAGAAGGAAACCCAGCACATGGCTCTTGGTGGGCTCAAGCCATAGAATAACATTTAGGTTTCATTCTGCCAAGGCACAGTGAGGCAAGGCTGGCCATGCCCTCAGCAATATGTGTAGTTCCACAAGGTCTGGGCACAGAGGGCAGGGGTGGTCCTGACCAGGCTGGAGATCAGCCTGCAATGTGCATCCAAGGTCTGCCCCAGGGAGAGGGTGGTAGGTGGGGCAGAGCAAGCTGTGATGCAGTCCCAGGATCCCTGCAGGGGAAGAGCTACTTACAGAGCCCTGTTCAGGGAGCTGGGGCAGCACCCAGGCATTCCTAAAGCATCACTGAGGCTGATGGCCCAAGGCTGGTAGGGGCTCTGGGTGTAAGGTTAGAGATGGGGGTCCCAGGAGTGACTGGGCAGGAAGAGTAAACCCCTTTTTTGGGACTAAAGTTTAGGGCAGATTTGCATTAGGCCTTTGTGACTGAGATTGACTACGCCCTGTATGAGCAGTCTAATTTCTGAGCTAAGAAGAAAAAGGAAAACAACACTTTGTTGAGCAGAGAGGAATTAGGAAAGCATGCTTGGATTCAGCCATCAGAAATCCACTTCACTTCAATGAAGGCTTCTGTGTTCTCTTACAAGTAAGGATAATTCCCTGAGGCAATTCTAAATATTTCCTCCCTGTCCTGCAATATCTATGGCTGTAAAACCTGAGCCATTTTTAAATCCTCTAGAATTATGCAGGAAGGTAACATTGTGAGAGCTTGGACTGATTTACCACCTTCCCTGCACACTTATTTCTTCAGGGAACTACTGCTGGAGATAATATCAGACTAGCTTTCTATTGAGGAAATCCTGCAAGAGAAACCCTTTGTAAACTAACATGTATGAAATTTTACCAAGAAAAGGTGGACAGAAACATGTTGTTATCACAAAGGACTTTTTCATCTATAAGTAAAATATAATTGGGTATTCCTTTACATAGCTTTTTGTGTCATTGTTTAGCCCAGTTTTTCCCTCTGTTAGAGGACATAAGATTCCCAGTTGAGAAGAAATAAATGTCCAGTCACAATACTTTATTAAAGCTACTAAGAAAAGAGGATATTGTAATTCATCTAAAAAAATTCAGCCTTTTTAATTTTTAATGTACAAAGGAATATTGCCAAAATAACTTTCTTGTTAATTACACATTTTTAGATAGGGTAATTTAAACAACAAGATGTCATCACTAGAGACAGGGATGAAAATCTACCAAAAAGGATCCTGATGTCCTGCTGACAATTTGGAAGAGAGATTTCTGCACCTCTACCCAGTGAAATTAAGCATTCTTCTAGCACAGACAACAGCCAGTTCCTGAAATGTACATTTCTTGTGTCAATCCACGTGAAAATGGAGATCTGTGACACTTCTGCTTTTTCAGCTGGTGAAACTCCTGAATAAATCAAAGCACTAAAGGTGTCTTTCTTTTATCTGTGTTGCTCAAGACACCCTAAAGTGTCATTCTGCAGTCAGAAAGACGGGAAGATCTTTTCTCTTGAGATCCTAGTAAAAAAGAAGGACTTTACTGCTGTCCCCCCTTAAGAGTGACTTTCTTCTTTTCCTCTTTTCTCTATTCTCCTTACCCTGTTACTTTTTCAGTTAGACTTTGTGTATGCATAGGGAATACACAGTCAGTACTATGGTGGTTGGAGCATTCAACATGTAGAGAAATATTAGACAAGGAACAAGGACAAGAATCTTTTTTTAACATTTCAATTAAAATGAATTAGAAATTACTATGTATTAATAGACTGTGCAAGAAATGCCTTACAGTGATTTTCCTTATTTCATTTTCTCAATTAGTAGCCATTCTCTGGCTTGCACAGCATGTCTATCATTCACAAGGTTGAAAACATTAGTTTTGGGGCTCACATGAGCACTCTCAGGCTTATATGTAAACGAGATCAGTTCACTAGCACAGAACACAGAAAAATTCTAAATAGAGTTGGGAAATCTCAAGCAGTTTTGTAAAAAATGGACAAGCTGTTTAATCAGACTATTTAAATTCAGATGTGAGTAGGACTGTCTGAAACTTGAGACAAGAGTTTTCTTATGCAATTTTTCATCTGGTACTATATGCCTGAAGGAGATGAGGGGAAACAAAAGTTGAATAGAAATATTCTGATGGGGCACCTCTTCATCATTTCACTAAAAAATGTAGAACCTCATTAGCTGGCTGTTCTTTGCACTTTGTTGCCAAGCATGGACAATTCTTCAACTTTTCTTGTGGTTTTTTTCATGTATTTACACGAACTTACATTAAAGATTGTGTTCATTAAAAACAAATATAGCAGCAGATTCATCTGTGTAGTGGGTCATACAGTTAAATCTTTCATGACTTGGCTTTAAGTACTGTAAAATCACGTGCAGAATTTTAGTGGATCTGCTGTTCAAGAAGATCTGAAGTATTCTACAGCTGGTTAGCAGAGAAATTTGTTGACAGAGAGTGAAGATCACAATATATATTCAGTTTACTTCCATTTCATACAGAACAGTGGTTCACTGAGCACAAATATAGAGATTACTTGCTTGCCAAATTTCCCTTTTCACTGTGCTGCTGCTGGCTGAAGTTAGGAAACTCTAGAGTAATTTTGGTTTCTGTGGGTTGGAAATGAGTCACTATACAGAGGTTTAATGGGAAATTTCTAGTGAAGGGTGCACTGACTTAAAAATGATAGCCCTGCTGAAATAGCTATGAAGTTTGTTCTTTTCATCTTCTCCTTAGTGATGCTTCTTAGTGCATTTCCAGTTCTCCTGCACCAGTATGCTGAAGATGGTATAGAAAACGACTGACACGTTTATTACTAGAAAAATCTTTAGCATTAGTTAACTTTCTAAGAATGAGGATATTTCCACAGTACATTGAAAATCATAAACTCTTTATATATTAGCCAGAGTGATTAGATGAGCTTCCAGTTTTCTTCCAAGTTATAAATATTTTGCATTTATAACAAATTTATACCTTTCATTACCTATATAGAAAGGATTAAAATTGTTCAGGTTTTATTACATGCAATGCTAAACCCCAGGATTGATTGCTTCCAACTATAGGTGCTTAGGTAAATTTATGAATCACCATACAACAATATTCCAGAGCTTCAGACAGTGTGCAAAAAAAATAACTGAGGCATGTTGACTAATGATATTATGCAGAAAGACTGATCTTACTTGCCTGAAATTTCACAGAATAATTAATAATCAGAGAAAAGAACAAAGAAGCTTTCGAGGAAAATCTAGACATTAATTTCTAATTGGAGAAGATGAATGAATTTTTCAATGGAAGAAGAGGTATAAAAAGATAAATGCTGTGAGATGCCAATAAACTTGCCTCTTCTAAACTGGTGTTGTGGCTGATAGCGGGTTACCAGTTTCATGTCTCCATATTTTCTCTTTCATGGACTCTTTGGCTTCCTGCCTCAGTGGTGTCAGGAAAATTTTTGCAATATGTATTTGTCATATTTAGCTTCGGTAAAAACTGTTTACATAGAAAAGTGACCCAGACTTGAGAATAATCAACCACTCAGAACATAGCTGATCCCAAAACAAGAAGTCATCAAAAGTCAGGCTTTATTTTCCATAACTTCCATGGATTCTTCTGATAAATTTCCTCAGAGATTCCTTTGGCATTTGTGGATTTTCCTTTTGAATAATCACTTTTTGGCTAGATCACTCAATAGCTCAAGAGGGATTTTAAGAATACTGACTCAAGTGTCCTCTCCACTCAAAGCAATTCCTTCACATGTGTATCACTGAGTGTCCTCACCAGACAATAACCTCTGTGGCACAATACTTTTTCTTCCCCCTGATAAAATTGCTCCATTGTGCAACAAATAGTTGCAAGTTGCTTGAAAAAATAAGGGAAGAGAAGACAAAAGAAAAACGAAAAAACAATGAAAAAAGAGGGGAAACTGGAATATGGCTCTTTATTCTGCTGATTAGGGCACTGAATCATTGCTGCTGTGACCACCTCAATTTCTTAGATATAAAAGGATGTGAATTTTTTGATCTTCTTTTCTCAACTCTTCACATACTTGGTGTTAATTTCTTAGCAACGTAGATCAATCTGGGATATGACTCAACACATTACATTATTATTATTATCCTTATTGGTACTATTACTGCTATTTCAATCATTATTATATACAGCAAATATATTGTTATTAGCAAGTCCTTTAACTAACCTGTGAAAAAGTTTGAAATCCTTAATTTAAACTTTAAGACACCTCAGAATGGAATGAATATTGTTACCACACTCCCAGCTTAAACATCAAAACAAAAAAACTCATATGTATATATGTTTTATATTACAACTATATAAATAATTATTTGTTGAAGAATTGAAAAATTGCAAATGAGGAATTTATGTCAGGGTCTGAAGAAAAGCTTTGCATGTCCAGTCCATTGTTCAAGAACAGTTCATCCTTCTGAAAATAATTACCTTCATAAAGTTAATTAGCTGCATAAGTGCTGGCTGCATGAGGTAGCACTGCCCAAGGGCAACTTAGCATTCATGAATCAGAGTAATTCATACACGTCCATCTCAGTGCTTTCTACCTTTTTGGTGTTTTATGGCCTTGACTAGCCCCTTTCTTAGTACTGAGTCATTTGTCATGCCATCACAGTGAGGAATGTGAGTTTTATTGAGCATACCTAGAACTGCTATTTCCTGGGACCTTTCTAAAACAATTCCAGAGAGGTCTGTTTGTAAATGTTTGACAAGTATTCAAGGTCTTTCATAGCTAGCCAGAAGTTTTTTGCTATTTAATAGAAGGACAACCAGAGAAGAAATATAGTATGTGTTCATACAAGTACTCTGGATATGGAAAGATCTGCCATGAAATAATAATCTATCAGCCTCTTCCATATGGAAAAAATTCAGACACAGTAATCAAGTAAAATTATTTTGTCAAAATTTATCCTTTGTCAAGAACTTGCTTTAGGTCATAAAGAATGCAGTATTAGCTTCTTTTGACATTAAGAGATTAAATTTTAATAAAAAAATATTTAAACTCAAAAAAAAAAATCTCTTCAAAACTAGACCCTGCTTGAGTCTCTTTTGTATTAAGGCTGAATTTTCAATGGCTGAGGAGCCTAAATTACTTGTAAAAAGCACTGTTGACTAGGCACAGCCATTTTCAAACACACATAGAGTAGAACAGCCCTGTGGAAAGTGTCCTGAAGCAACAAGGTCAGGATTTCATGAGACTACATTAGGTGTTGAGTGGGATTGATCTTCCAGACTCTGTCACTGGAAAAGAAAGTGATATCTCCAGAAAATACCTAATATCTGAAAATTGAAGTATTTTACTGCAAAGAGAAAAATAGGAAGGAGCTGTAAAAAGAGACTGCATAATAAATAATACAAAGCTAAATACAATTTTTTAAAAAAATTAAAATAATAAAAATACGAATATTTAAAATATTAGCAATAATCAAAGTAATCAACTATAAATAAATAAAGTATAGCAACAAAATTATAAATGGTTAATAAAAAAATTATTTGGTTTCTAAGGTGCCATTTGTGACTTCTAATAGTGAAGTAAAATTTTTGTTTTAGAGTTTTTACTAATTGTTTTATTCTGAAGTAATTTCAAAAGTACTGCTTTTTGAGGGTACATTCAATATTTGAGAAATAACTCCTCCCTTCTCAAAGCTGTTTCATCAAGACTTTGTATTTATGAAAATATTGTCCTAAAAATGAAAAAAGTGAATTCTATATGAATACAGAATATATGAATGGTAATTATACAAATCAATAGCTTACTACAGCACTGTGATTGAACACTTATTTGATACATTGACGGCCACACTTGATATCACAATATTGATATCAAGTCATGCTAACACTTAAAGGTTTTTCCTGTGGCTGTGATTTCACTATCACAGGCAGTGAAAGATTTCAATGAACCTGATTTTTTATAATACCTCCTGCCTTTTTATATTTTTTGTAATACTTGACTGTGGGGTATATATCCACGTTGATTCTGCAACTTTATGTACACTGCCTTATAGCATGCATGTGAAGTACTGGAAGACAGGCAGGATCTCCCAGACACTTGAATTTCAGAATTTGGTGTGTTTTCTTGGAAGTTAATGCCTTCTAGATTACATTTAGATTAAAACCTGTCTGTCCTTTCTCTCAAGAGTTTAATGAAGTAATACATTTATCAGGACAGTAGTTCACAGTAAGGCTCTAAAGGTTTATGGACTATCAGTGAGTAATTTCAGAATGGCTGATGTCCATTGGCTTAGGCAGATGTGGTCTTCCTCTGCCCATTCAGCAAACAAAATGCGTCAACCTCTATTTGATTTTCCTTATTAAGCATTAAGAAAAAAATCCTTTTGGAAACAATAGTCCTCAATACTGTTAGAGTACATTTAAAAATGTCAAAATTTGATACAGAGAAGCTTGTATTTGTAGAAACTATGATTTGTGCAAACTTAAACAAAGAACAGTGCATATGAACCCTACTGTCACTTGATCAAGGCTAGACAGGGAGAGGACAACATCACTTTGGAAATGCAGTAACTCTGAAATTAATCCCTCTAAAAATAACTTTACACTTAATTGGAATACGATGTCACCTCAACCTGTTAGTGATCCTACAACAGACAGAGTAATACAGACTGTTCTGACAGTCAGGATTAAATCTTGCTGGTCAATGAATGTAAATAAGAGTAACAAATATGTATCAGAAAGAGGTGTTCTTTTCTACAATGATCTAGTGTTTGGGAAATTTAGGAAACAGGGTTCAAAATTGAGAAGGCTCATGACTGATGGTGAACCAGAAAAGTGCTCTAACTATCAAGTCATTGGCACAGCGACATTGAGGGAGGAGGGCAAATGCTCTTAATCTGTCCTGTTGGCCCTTGTGTGGACATTGCAAAATTAATGGGATTTGAGACACAGACAAAACCAAAAGGGGCTGTCAGAGAGCTGTAGAGACCAAACCAGAGAAAACTGCAGGGCTCCAGCTCTGAAGTCCAACAGTGCATTGCAGATGCTTTGAAGATGGCTGTTACCTGGCTTATCTAATAGATCTCTTGAATTCTATTATCAGGTGGCTAATTTATCTGACATATCCAGCAAATCACTTATGCATCCATGATATCTTTAAATTATTCTCTTGTACATGAGTGCTTAGAAGTAAGACATGATAATGCCATATTTAATACAGTTCTCTGTCTCTCTTCTACATCCAAAGTCAAGCACCCACTCAGCCTTACCTTACAAAGAATCATAGAATGATTTGGGTTGGAAGGGATCTTAAAGATAATCAAGTTCCAATCCTTCTGCCATGACCAGGGGCAGCTTTCACTACATCAGATTCTCGGGTCCTCATCTAAACTGGCCTCAAAAACTTCAAGGGATGGGGCATCCACAACTTCTCTATACAACCTGTTCCAGTGCCTCAGTACCCTCTGAGTAAAGAATTTCTTCAGAATATCTGATATAAATCTCCCCCTTTTTACTTTAAAACCATTGTTAAGCCACTATCTGCCCATATAAAAAGTCCCTTTCCCTACCTTTTTTATGTCCCCTTATGACACTGGATGGCTGCAAGGTCTCCCCAAAGTGCACTCTTTACCAGGCTAACAAACACCAGCTCTCCCTGTCTGTCATCACGGGAGATGTGCCTCAGCCCTCTGAACACCCTTATGCCCACCTCTGTAACATCATAAGCCTTCAAGAGCTGCAAGTATCTGCAAACATCTGCTCTGGCTCAAGCCCATCTTTTTCTACCCCTTCATTGGGGATGCCTTGCACCTGTGTGCTCACCCAGCACTCTCAGCTGAAGCCCATTGGGGATGAGGAATGAGCCACAGCCCCACTCCCAAGTATCACAAACTGGGTACCCACACTCCTTTGGACCTGCCCCAGCAGGTGCACATTTTTCTTCTGCTGAGGACCCCAGACCTGGACACAGCACTCCAGGTGAGGTCTCATAAGAGCAAAGCAGAGGGGCAGAATCACCTGCTGGCACAGGAGACACCACTCCTCTTGATGTCTCAAACTTGCCTCAAACCCACAAAAATCAATGGCTTTTGATTAGGTCCCTAGAACAGCATCAGGAACTGAAGGGAAAGAGATATTGCAGTTACCATAAGTGAGAAATCATCTATATCATTTGATATCTGTAAAAAATATTTCAGTGCTTGACACATTTGAAGATGCTATTCTTCTGCTTAAAAATTTTTACTTAAAAAGTGAACTTCTGTTGCCCAGTCCTGATTAAAAGGACAAAAGAAGTATATATTGGTTAACTGTCTGTCACTGTACTGTACTCTCTTGTGTTGTATTTACAAAGAAGCAAGAATTGTGTTGGTGCAGAAGAGATCAATAAGAAGTCTGTTATCAATCTACAGGCAAACTTTGAAGTTAGAAAAAAGGAGGACTATATTGCTTTCAAACATCCTTGACAGTTTAACAAAGATGCAGCAAAGAGAGAAAGAGATGGGGAGGAGCTGTAATGACTGCCCTTGGTAGCAAAGAAAAGAAGAATGACTCAGGTGCTGAAGAGTTACACGAATCATAGTTTCATCCTTCAGAGGTTGAAAAGTTCAAGGCTATTAGCTATTTTCTTCTACTGACAATGAACAAAAGAACAAAGCAAGAAACACAATATCTGTCCAAACAGGCTTTCCACGTTTATTGGCCTAACAGCTTTACTTTCATCTAAGAAAGCTTGACATTATAGAGCAAGGAGTCATGAAACATGCAATCTTTAGCCTTGAAAAAGAGCTTTAAAGCAAAATCTCTTGATCTTTTAAACATGCAAGCCACATAGCACAACACATTACAGTGTAATATAAGGTTGAAGCACACATATGCATGTTTTTCTCAAGATAATTTTCTCACGCAACATTAAACAGTTGCCTCCAAGAAATGAATTTTGCAAGATGTAGAACTGTCTTTACAATCAGGATTTAATCCATTTTATCCCTTTAAAGAAAGAAGAAATCTAGTAACTACATGATTAAAGTAAGCAGGTAGCTAAGCAGTTCACAAGGATGTCCAAAGTATTTTACTGTTTCTTACACAGTGCCTTCATGGGATATTATTAGATGTTCTGGCATTTCATACGTGCCCTATGGTCTCTTAGCTGAAAACCGTTCTTCTGACCACCATATAATACTGAGGTTAGCAGCAATGCAGGTCTTTTCCTCTGGGAAATACTTTTTTGTCCCACTGAAGAAGTTCCTGCATATTTTTAATCAAATATACAGCTTGTATATCTTGTACTCTCCCCTGGCTTGACATCTCTGAAAAAGCAGGAAACTCAACATCTGTGACAGTTTCCTTACTTAGAAAGAGCACACAATATAAGCTCTGCATTTCATTATGAACATGAATTGTTAATTTAAGTCCATAACCGTGGAAAATATTAGAACTTGAAAGATGATGTTGTATTTCTAATCTCCACGTTTGCAGAGGGATAAGAACATTTGTCTGAGGTGTGAGGTTGGATCCTTCAGGTTTATAGCACCATTTGGTGGAGCTGTTTCTCTGTGGTTCTTGCCTGTGAGCAATGAAGCTCCATTTTGACCTCTGGTATCAGTGATAAAGAATCAGCGGCACAGATGAGGTGAAAAGAGTTAGTGTGACTGAACTGACTGAACCGGACACAATAAGGCCTAACCTTGGGAACATATATCAGATGATTTGGATAAACAGACAATTTCAACAGGGGAAGAAGGAAGTCCTGAGAAGCACTCAGAAGGAGTGGCAGCTTGATTGCTGCTGCTCTAGGACCTGTCCTGAATGAGAAAAACATCATCAGAAAGGAGATTAATGGACACGTGTGAGTCCAGAGCAAAAGGAGGCTCTGAAGTGACATGAGTGTTTTGGGGCGTTGTGGGGATACACAGTGGAGCTGAGGAGAAAAAGATGGATTTGATGTGACAGATATGTAAATAAGGTACCCACTTTCTACATGCATTTTTAAATTATTTTTTCCCCCTCTAGGTCTACAGTTGTATCAGGAGAAGGCTTCAAATTGTAGTCTGAGAAGAAAAACTACCTTTTCCTTTTATTAGTCAAATGACTGAAACACCAGGAAAAACCCAAAAACCATAAACCTACATCCAAAAGAAAAACATCATAAACAAAACAAAACATAATAAAACAAAACACATCTTCTACAAAAAACCTAAAACAAACAAACCCCACCCCTCCCCAAAAAAACAACAAAAACCCAGTCAAACAAATCCCAAGCAGAAGAATTAACGCAAGTGAGGCTGGAGCTGTGAATAAAAGCATCTAATGAGAAATACAATTTAGGCTGACAACAAACAGCATGTTCTCTAAACATAAGCTGAATATGCAAGGATTGTGTCTTTATATTAAAAGAGGAAATGAAATTAATTTGCCTGTAAAAGCTTGTTAATACATCTTTCTCCTACTTTCTCTCTCCCAGTTTCTGCAAAACCAGTGGGTCAGTAGTCCTTTCTCACTGTTATTTCCTGCCTCTCATTAAGGCCTTTAAAGTTCCTTCTGCAGATAGTGAGTGAGAACTCAGGTCATTAATTTAGTACTGAATTATTGTAAAAGCACAGAGAACATCTTCCTCCCCTTCATTGCATTTACGTGAAAGCAAAAATATTTTGTTTGCTACCGGGGTCATATGGAGAAGTCCTGTGACTTGTATTTTTACTGGTAAATGGAATGAAGAACCCAAACAAGAAAACTTCCTTTCCCCTCCCATAGCTTAGAATCCAAGCTCCCTGATTGTTTTGTGCCACAGTGAATTTCACAATAAATGTTAGATTATGTGCCAAAATGAAGCACATGATTTGTGTTGCAGCATACTTGTACAACTACCTTGTCTCCTTACAAATTCTCTTTAGACATTGTGAACTAGCCTGCCTGTGACCTAGAAGCAGTGCCTAAACTAAATTAAACCTTCTTAAACCTTTGGAATCTGTTTTACTTCACTTATAACTATATTTTGCAACATAAATTTTGTGCTCAGGACTTCAAATGTCCAGTTGCCTTTAATGTATGCTTATTTTCAAAGCAAATATGTTCCATTTAATTTTATAATCTACTGCCATTATCTGGCCTTATTTTATTTCTTGAAAATTCAGTTATTTTCTTACAATGATAGCTTTAAACTTGCAGAAACTCCAATTAATTAGGTGGGAAAAATTGGCCAAATTTTGGTTTTTTTTTACTTTTCTTTTTAGGCATTATTTTAGCTTTTATAATTCCCTAAATCTTTATTTCTTTAGAGTGGCTATCACAGGAAGCTAATCCACAAACTGCACCAGCTTCTTAGGACGCATTTTAAAACACAGAGCCAGATAAGGGTTCTTGCTGTTCATTCCTCTTTCTCTGCCAACAGGATGCAATGGCACTGAAAGGTGACTTGAGGACCAACTGATTACTCCATCTCCAGTATATTCAGGTGAAACAATCACTGTAGTGTTCCAAGGCACTTTTCAAGGAATTAAATAGAAAAACTGTATTCTGACACTGAATGATAGCTGAGTGAATATTTTTGTCAGCAGTATTCCCAGAACTACTGAAGAAATTGTAGTGCATTCCATGTTTTAGCTTAATTGAGTCCTGAAATAGAAATGGTAACCTGAGTCTAAAAGAAAAAAAAAAAAAAAAAAAGGGGAAACCACAGGGACCAATCTTCAGTAGTCTAAAGGAAGTGGAAGCCTAGAAAGAAGAAAAAATGAAAAAAACCTCATCTGTGCAATCCTTAGTTAGGTAGAAATCAGTATAAATTTGAATGACCAAGCAATATAGGACTGGATTGTGAATCTGTGTATTTCTTCTCATATGCCAGTTCAATTATTCATGAAGAATCATCTCCTGCTAATCCCCTTTTTTTTCTTTCCTGTTGTCTAAACAGGCGATACTGGATGGCTGTTAATTCAACTAGTTATCACTTTCAGTAAAGAATTCCCTTCACAAATCTGACAGGGATGTTGCTACTTTTTCAGACTCCCAAGTCAAATTAAAGACTCCCTTGTTTTGCCTTTGCTTTGCATTTTTATCTCCCCGTAACAGACTGCATCATACAATTAGTGGAGACTTATTTTTTTTTTTTTTAATTTTTACTAGGATGAAAGAACCAACTTGGATCTTTCTATTGTTGAGGGAACATCACAATTGAAAAGGCAAAATGCTTTTCATGAAAGAAGGAGAATTTTTCATCAGACAAACACAATGCAGGTTTCATAGGGTCCAGGCAGTTTATTTTTCTAGCAACATGTTGCTGTGGGCAGTGGTCTAGACTCTTGAGTAAATATAAATGTGGCAAGAAGTTCAATGATTAAATGGGTTTTTGAGGAAATGAGAATATTTTAAAGTGAAAAGAGAAGTACCCCATCTTCAGCAAAGCTTTTTCACCATACTGAGATACATTAAGAATTCTGAATACTCCTCATGCCTTTCTCACCTCTTATCACCAGAACTGCTTTACCTGCTAATATGCTTTATGGCAATCAAGGAGATAAGGAAGTTAGAAAATTTGGTGGAACACACCAGATATTTTGCTAGTGATGCTTAGTTTGCTTGTGCTCGTGACAGCTGCTATCAGTGAATGAACATAAGGATACAGATGTAATATCAGCACTGAATATTTTGTCTGTTTCCAGCTCTGCTGTAGCTGAAGGTCAGAGAGACTACTGCCTGGAAGAGTGCATGGAGGAAGTCCCAGCAAGAGTCTGGGATGACCATGACCTCATTCCCACTGCTGCAACAAACCTCTGTAACCAAATCTGCTGAAGGGGACATGGGACAAAAAGATCACTACAGATCACTTTCCTTTTAGGTAAGCATCAATTGAGACAATAGAAACTTGCAGTCTTCTCCTGTGTGCTTGTTAATATTCTTTTAATTATTCACTAAAGTATATATACTGATTATTTATTATATATACTGATTATATATAGTGATTATTATAAAGTATATATACTGATATATTTACTAAAGTAAATATACTAATTTAGGAATAAATAAACTGCAATACACATAGGAGCCTAAAACATGATATAGGTTTCCTAGCTGAGATCTTCACATGCCATAGACACCTGTTTCCCTCTTCTCTATGTCTCATGACAGAATTGGCAGTAGAAATTCAGAAAGGGTTCATGACTGTCAGAAACTGGAAGATTTGGTTTCTCATTTCTTGAGTGACTTCTCTAACTACTCAAAGTAATGAGAAACTCTCTCCCATACACTCATATTATGAAATTAAAAAGCTACAAATGTTTTTACTTTCAGACCCACTCGTGTCATCTTCTGAAATGTGGTCTTGGTTCTAAATCATGGTGGGTCTCAAGGTTTGGCAGCTTTTCAGCTGAACAGGAAAAGGCCTTGCAAATATTGGGCAATTCAGATCAAATGACTGTGGCACTGAGCAAGGAATGAAGCAACCACTGAAACCCGCTTGGGACTTGGCTGCCTAACTCATCATGAATACTGTGCAATGAAATATTCAAGCTTTTTAGTGCCTAGCTACACTGTCCCATCACATTTCCTACTGGTTCTCCTGAAAACACTATTTTCATATATCAGATAGTGTGTTCCTCTTTTTAGGAACATGGAATTAAAAAATAATAAATTGCTGTTACATTATTTTTTATTTTTTTACAGCATTGATTCTCTTTTTTATTTGTTTGTTTGTTTTTTTTTTTTTGAGGTGCTGTGTCCCACATCTATATTAATTTGGAAAGCTTTTTTCTTCTCAGTGGGTATAGAAAATGGAGTAAGCAATATCCCAGCAGCCTATTTTAATTGAAGTGCAAAATGATTTTTATAAGTCCATCCTACTGCTTTTATAACTTTGGCAGTAAAAAGAAGTTATTATTAGAATGTCCTTGTTGCATACCAACAGCCCTTGTCAATACTACTTGCAAGGACAAAACAAAAACATAAAGATAAAAGATGAAGCATCTTTTACATGTTAAAAAGGCATCTGTCTAGTTCCTGAGCCTACTAGTATAGATTACTTATTCCATTGCTTTTACCTGTAGCTGAATGAGGAACAATTCCACAAGTGATCTCAAGTAATTTCTTCCCTTATATGAAATTAACATCAACCAATCACATAATGGAGTTAGGAAGATTTATCTGGGAATGCTAGAATGACAAAAAAAACAAAAAAAAAAAAAAAAAAAAAAAAAAAAAAAAAAAAAAAAAAAAAAAAAAAAACAAAAAAACAAAAAAAAAAACAAAAAACCCCTTTGGCAGAATCTGTGGTAACTAATAGCAGGGCACACACAGTTTGTGTGAAATACTTCCAGGTTACAAGAATTCACACTTTTATTAACTTATCATATAATACACTTCTGCAAACTATGGGCTCCACATGAGCATATCTCCAAACTCTCACATCTATCTTTGTCCCATTTCATGTGTCAGACTCCTTGTGATGTCCATAAACCATCCACGTATATTTACCCTGACATGGTTAATGATGCTTAGTTGCATTTCCTTAACATACTATTGAAAGACCATATGTTCCCAAGTGTTTTGTGAATTTTCATTGCATGAAATACTCTATTTATAGTACCAGAGAGAATTCTAAATTAGGCCTGGAAAAACTGGCAAACCTGTGGACTTGATCATAACTCTCACTGATGCTCTTCCAAAGGAAAATTAGGCAGATTTTCCATGGATGTCTTAAAGCTTTCTGACTCCAAAGTTAGCTGTATGGGTTGAAGGAAAGAACATACAATTGATATTCCTTGCTGAATGGGTGATGGGTAGAAAAGGGAGAAAGGCAAAAAAGTGGTTGAAATCTAGACTTTTCACCTTCTGCTATGTGGAAAACACAAGTTATAGCATATTCCTGCTAACTTCTTTAGCAGGGATATGCTATAACTGAAAGTGCAGTAGTAAATAGAATTGTTTGAAGCAGTTGTGCTGCAGAATGAATTTTTCCTAAAGATAGTTATTTTTTTATGAAGAAACACAATTATTTACACTAATAGAATAAAGTAAGATGCTATTCTAAGTTTACAATAGTGAAGTTGAAAAGCATCAGCCATTATAACTGCAACTGCATTCTAGCAATACAAAGTTTTAATAGTGCATATTGACTACTGGTGGAAGACATTAACAAGAGCTCCTACAAAGTTTTTGATTTATAAGTTATTCATTTTTTAAAGGACTGCTAACCACACATTTTAAAGTTAAAATGCAGCAGAGAGTTGATGAGATAGGGGCAAATAAAAGTAGATCTTGAGTTGCTGATAATTTTAATAATTTCCTTTTCATACTAACAATAATTTCAAAATAATTGGAAAGCCTATTGCAGTTCGAGTCCATGTCAAAAGACAGGCATTCCTGAAATGCTCTGTAGCAATCTATGTTTTAATACATTCAGTGATATGAATTTTCACTTTCTAGAAGTCTGAACAGTGAACTTTCATCAAGAAACCAATTAAGCAAACAAAGAATACAAAACCAGATGGCAAACACAGGATCAGAGTGATATTAAACTTGATTCAGCAACTTGTTCTCAGTGTTAGTAGAAATGACTTTAAAAATGTATTTTGGTATCTAGGCTTAAAAACAATTAAGGAAGAACCTACATAAATCAGAGCACTGTGAGAATAAAATATGTAAACTGAACTAAGATTATATTTTTCTAAATAGATTTTTATGGAAATTATATTCATAGCATTATTTCTGTGCAGTTAGATCTATAATATGAGCTAAGTACAAAGTTCCAAATGGTGCCCAAGTTTTATAAAACCTATCTTTAGTTCTAACATTAGCAAAGGAAAGGAGACAATCTCTTTCCAATAGATTATATACAAGGCAAGAAGACTGACCCAAATACATTTTTTACTTAAAGCTGAAGGGGAAGTTATCAGTTTTAATTTTCTCTCAATAAATAGTCTAGCTTCCAGTTAATTTAGGGCAAACATATAGTTACAAAAAATGTATCTTCAGTTGGCTTTCAGTATAGATGTGAGTCTAAAAAAGCAATAAACAGAAATATTTAGGTTTAATGGTAGTTTTCTTTTGGCTTTTTTCTTGCTGAAATGAGAGGAAAAAAGAGCTCCTAGCTATATATGTTATTCCATAAGAAAGAAATTACTTCATATCAATTGTCAAAAGGAGGCTGAAGATGACAAAGTCTTGCCTTTCCATGACAAGATAAACTGAGGTTTCCTCCTCTCCTTGTCTCTGAAAAAATAGCATTAAGAGTATTCACCTGGGTAGGACGGTCATTTTCCCCCGTAAATATCTGTATCTAAATCTGTCTCTTTGGAAACTTTCTTAAATATCACTAACATGGAGGAAAAAAAAAAAGCTGGTTTCTTTGTGCTGGGAAACAGTTCTCCACCTTCATTGGAGCAGAAACAGATAACAGTTTCCTCATATCCTAATGTCCTTTGGCATCGTCTAGGTGTTCATACACCCTCTGGGTCTGACAGCAAATGAGTTTGATTGATAGAGAACTTAACAGATGACAGGATAGAATTGGTCTTGAGTAGGTAGATAGCCATCCAGCTGGAGCTATCCAGAAAGTGATTAGGTCTTGTAGTGAACATGTTATCAAAGGATGGAGGCATTCCATTTGTATAGCACTATTAAAGTATTTTATAGATATTGGAATAGCTCCAGCAAAGAGAGATGTTCTGTAGGAAACTTGAGACCCTGGTGTGTAAAAGCTTCACTTGTGAGTTAAGGAATCAAAGTTCAAATCTTTGTCCTGAAGCAGGAAGAAAGTGAATTTGAGATCGTTTCTCATACCTCTTAAGCAGGTATCTTAATCAAAGGGACATGATGTATTCTAAAGAAGCATTGCCTCATGCTGGAGCTAATGGAGTTAATTAATGTTTGGTGCAGCTCCATAAGCATTAAGTAGTGTCATCAATCCTTAGCTAAAGCAGATTTTAGTAGCTTCCTGACTATCATGTTATCTGATAGTTGTTGCAGGTTCCCTCTGCCTGAAAAATGCTGTGTATTCATAATATGCAACTGAGTAAAAATAGATTGTTTTCTTTCATGTGCCCAGAAATATAGAATTGGAATGGCTGATTACCCATGGTCAGAGAGCATTGAACAAAAATTCAACCACATATGGTATAGAAGGTTTCTGTCCATGACTACAATCATAGAAGAAGAATGAAACCTTTTCCATCCAAGGGCAAGTATCAGTTTAAAGATATAGTATTTAATCTCCAATAATTTTTTAGTATATAAGATATAGTATTTGATCTCCAATAAGTTTTTCTAACAAAAGGTCTCACAGAGGTAAGATTTCCAGAACTACTCATATGTGTAAGTTAGGATCTTGCAGTGCTACCAAAGATGTGCCATACAAATGTAAGGCAGGTACATGGCCGGATGAAAAACAACCTGTCAAACCTTAGAGTAGATGTAAACACAGGGAAGAAAGCCAAAGAATTTGGCAACCAGAAAGAAACTATGTCTCTGTCTTTTAGCAAGAGAGTGTAGAATCCTGCATCACATAATTAAAACAGCATAGGAATCTGCAGCCCACAGCTCACAAGTTAGGTTTGCAGTTACTTGCAGTAGTTAAACATTGTGAGAGAAATACTAGCAGAGACAGCTGGAAAAGGAATTTTCTGTCAAAGATGAACTTTAAAAGTATTAATAGTCTTGTTAGTTGGCATTTGTTGTACTAGCAGCTAAGCTTTGATCATTTCACTTTTTTGTATTTTGTACTACTATGTCTTCATTTAGAAAGTGACAGGCAGTGATAGAAGCCTGAAATAGATCTTTCATGATTTGGAGAACTGCAGAATTTTTTTTATGAAACATGCAAGTATTGTAAAAAAACCTTTCTGTCATTTACAAAACCATATCAGGGTAAGTTTATATTGCTAGTGTCAAGGTTTATTACTCTTGTACCAACAGGAAGTAAAGGAGTACACAGATTGCTTTTTTATCATTAACTAAAAAGTGCCATTTAACACCAGAATTTTTTTAAAAGAATACTAATTAATATAAATGCAGAAGTAAAATCTTATGACCTAGTTATTTCAATAAAGTTTACAAGATAAATAAACTCTTTAATTTTTTTTCTAACTCTTTTGATATTTTTCTTCTGTGGTCTTAAGTGCTTACAGAAGTAAATCACCCAAATGACAATACCTTTCTATTTTTGCTTTAAACTGTAAAATAAAGATTTTAGATTTCATATTTTTTAAATTTTTTGTTACTGATTTCAGAGATTAAAATCATAAATGAAACACCTGACCATAACTTATAAAATTTACATTTAAAAATAGTTTTCTTAATTAAAAAAATACAGTAAACTTAATAAAGGATTTGTAGCTCAAAATGCATATTTTATAATTATTGAACTCAAAATCATTAAATATCCACAGATGGGTTATCAGGAGCACTATAAATGTTCAGTCTTTCTCTAATTCATACAAAAAAGTCAGTTAATACCTATGATATCTATTTTGTGTTTGTGTATTTTGCTTGATGATCCTTCAAGAATAGTGCCACTGAGATTCGTCAAACACTTATGCTAGCAGCAGTAAGTAGCTATTTCTTTGTGGCATTGGAGAAATAGGATTGAAATGAAGGGTTTTTCTTCATTATTCACACTTAATTTTATGTATGACTTGCATATTAATTCCATCTATCATAAACTGAAATTGCATTAGTTCTTGATAATCTAGATAATAAATAAATGATCAAAAATTTTGATTACAGCACACTGTAATAGATTAAGAGTCAGACTAATGGAATTTAGATGCATGATTAAAGTGATTGTACTTTGCTAAAAAAAGGCAATGATAAAGAAACATTGGAAAATCTACAAAATGTTTGAGTGTACTCGAGGAGTGAACTGTAGGATCTTCCTCTTCACACTGTAGTATGAATTGTCTCTGAAGAGTGAAGGTCTGCTGGAGAAAGACCTAGCTAGATGTCTGCTGGAAATGCAACAGAGCAGGGAGGAACACAGCTGGGAGGCCTCTGACCTGTGTGAAAGAAAACTTCCTGGCACAGCTGGTGTGTGAGCCGCTGGGAAAGGCTGGACCTGTTTGTTCTGGGCAGGGAAGGACTTGTGGGTGATGTGCTGGCTGGAGGCCATCCTGGGCACAGTGATTATGAAATGCACATTCTTCATTGATCCTAATATGAAACTTTTAATCCCCCTACAACTTTGCACCTAGAGCATGTAATCCTATTTTTTATTTCCAAAGCTCGGATGGGTCATTATTTAAACTCCTTGGTTTATCTATACCTATCATTTTGTAAAGCTGCCTGTTTTGATTTGCAGTTCCCTGCATTGCCAGAGTTTTTTTATCAAACAATATTGTCTGGAAAACCTGGAAAACAAACCATGTAATAATTAAACATATAACTTTGTTCTCTCTGTGTCATACAGTTTCTTACTTTAGCTGAGACTTTTCAAGATAGCAATTTATTTTTGTCTAGTCTACATTCCTCCTTAAAAAAATGTAGTGAGATGATGAATCATCATCAACAAAAGTCCTTTGAGTTCCTCACAAAAATAGGCATGAAAAAAATATCACCTGCCAACTTTGTCAAGGAGTTAGGAGATTAGTTCTACTGACAGCGATGTGTGATGCATTTAAAAAAAAATTATGTTGCAGCACTCATAAGCAATACCTTGGGAAGGTAGTTTTCTTTTTTTTCTTTTTTTTTTTTTTTTTTAAATAAACCAGGCTCTGCATCGAGTACCATGGTTTTTCTAAAACCCAGTTCCTAGGAGAAAATACCAGCTAAACGCTCTTCCTTTTCCATTCACAGAAATACTGATCATAGCACAGGAAAAAGCAAAAATGCACCTAAACTGCCTGTGTATCCAGTAATTCTATATTTCCAAACTGGACATTTCATTATATACAGAACATATTTAATGTTCTTAGCACAGATAAATATAAACATTTTATCACAGTACACCTTTGCTGCCTTCTTAGACTGTGACTATGAGGAAATACAAATTTTTAAATAAAAATAAAGGAAAATTCATTTCTGGGGAGTTATCTATTACACTGCCATAAATATACCTGTACTAACAGCATTTCAGTACTTTCTTCTAGCTATAATGCTTCTGAAATATTTGAAATCTTGTAATACTGTAATATAAATGCAGTGCATTTTCAGTTCCTAGAGAAATGTTGAAAATGTAATTGCTTTTATATAACTGAAATTCAAGATTGAAAATATTTCAAAAGCACCATTGTAGGAAGAAAATATTGAAATGCTGTAGGAGAAGAACTGGAAAGAGAAAAAAAATAAATCAAGTTTGGAAGGGAAAGTTAGGCATGTTAGTCAATAAGCTGGCAGAGTCAAAAAGAGAGACTTGTCAAAGCATACTGAGGATGAAAAAAGTGTTAATTGGGTGTAAGAGCATGTTTATGAGGGAATACAAATAGATTTGAGCAAAACATGTAAATAACAGCAGAGCATTTGATGTAGGAAATATCCCTGTGACCATGGTGGATCTTATATTGAACAGTAAATGAGAAGGAAACAAACATCAGTGAACCCTGGAAGACCAAAGACACCATGGGCTAGAGTTTGTTATTCTTCACTGTGCTCCAAAGTTCAGTATTTCACTAATAGATCTCCATAAACTGGCATATAGTATCAGATCCAGCTTTCTGTATGGAAAGAAATAGTTTATTTAAAAGAATAATTAACTATAAAATGAATACATTGGGTTTTAGGTCAAAGACTGAGATGCTTTGAAGGGTTGACATTTCAATATTTTGAAATGGAAAAGCTTACAGTTTGGTTTTTTTTTACCATCTTCCTGAAATATGTTTTAAATGTAAAATATTCTAATGATTTTTAACCCACACTCATAAAATATTATCAGAATTATTAAGCATTTTAAAAGTCTTCCATTAATTTTTCTATAGTGTTTCAGGAACATTAGAAGAGAAAACGATCAGCTTTATGGCTTTTTGATCACTTCAGAGTTAAAATCACACTGAGTTTTCATAAGTCATAGAATTAAATAAGTAATGTCTCATCATAGCTTGATTCTAATAAATAACTTCATTATTTTTGAAATATTAGACTAACTTAGGCAATGGCTGGTTTTGTTTTCCAGAGACAGCCAATGGGGCCTTTTAGGTTTATCATCTGTTTCCATGTTAAAGAACAATAGAGAGGTATATAGTCCTCCAATAGCTGCTGGCATGTAAAAAATCTGATCAGGCATCTAACTTTACTAGGTCTGAAATTCAGGTTTATTGGATTCTAATGTCTTGAACAAATATTATACATATTTTAATTCATGAATGATTACTTACACATAATTTGAAACTGTTCTACCTGTCATCACAATTATTTTATTAATGCTTTTCCATTTGTTATGGCTGCAGAAAAATCATATATGTCCCAACATATATATGTCCATGACACAGACAGAAAAACATCAGCTTTATTCAGCTCCTGAAGCTCTAACTGAACCTGCTGCCCACACTAAGAAAAATACACCAGTTTCTTTAGCAGTACTTCCAACAGAAGCCCACAAAGCTATAAAATATTTAATACAGTGAAAATCTGTTCTAGTCACATCATGAATTATAACTCAGAATCAAACTACAGTCATAGGTGGGCATCTGTTCAGTAATTATCCTTAATTCAATATTAGTAAACCCAATAAATATTAAACAATAAGTTACCCCATGTCTTTTTGATCAGTATATTCATGCAGAATAAACATTTAAAGTGACTGATCTTTCTATAGGAGAGTTTCTTATGCTGTTTTCTCTTCCTTTTTCTTTTCACATAAATTAAATTTAATGGCATTTATCCATTATTGTGGTCTTAGGGTATTTCTGGTGCATCACAAATATGTATTTATTACTCTGGTCTAAATTACATTTTGTTACTGGCCTAAATACTCAAGATTTAATTTTGGTCCTAGTATCCACTATTCCATTTACTGGATACAGGAAAAGGTAGATATTATCAAGAGAGTTGATGCAGAGACTGAACACTTTTAGCAATAACAAAGTAAGATAAAATGGAAGCAGTGTGAAAACTCATGGATAAAAAATAAATGCCACAGAAGGTGAGCAGAAAACTTTCACCAGCAGTTGTTTACCTTTAGTTAGTATTTGAGGATGGAGTAGAGAATACTGGGTGAGAGCAGCAGTAGAAAGTTTCACAATTTAATAAAAGGACAGTGGCTGGAGGCAGAGCCCGAAGGCAGAACGTTCTGTGTGTGGCCCAAAGGTCAATAGGGAGGGATAAGGAAAATTGTCTAATATAGGAAGGAAACAACACTTCCCATAGGAAATCTAACAGGAGAGGTTTGATTCCTGATTATCTCTGCTCCAGTCATTAACTAATTGCTTTCTTTTGGTAAGTAAAAGTCAAAATACTCTTATGCTAGCTTCATTGTCAGGACGGAGAAGTTGACATACTTCCTAAGGTTTTTAAGCTCCTTTAATTGATCTGGGAAATTTCTAAGGGATCAATTACTGTGGCATTCTAAAACATTTTCAAATCAGAATTGTTAAAAAACACCCAGAATATTATGGGTTTACATCTTTGTAGCGTATTTTAAAGTCACTTTAGAAAGAAGAATATTTTCTCAGTTTCACAGATGGAGAGCTGGCATGATAAGTGCCTGTGTGCTTTTCTTACAATACACACGTACTCAAAGACCAAGCTGAGAAGAAAATGAAATTCCTTGCTGCCTTTTGCTCCACTGTAGTACCTTATTTATCTAGATAAAGGGAGGATAGGATGGAAAGGAGACATCTGATGCTGATATCAGACATTTTGGGAATGTTCAACCATTGACAATGTGCTCCAGCTCTCCAAACTGGCAGTCAGTATGAATGGTGCAATTGTGTCAGTTCAGTAGTCCTTCCTTCTTTTCTTTGGAACCCATGACAAACTCTGGACACAGAATGAGGAGCACTTCCATGTGCTTTAGAGCCGTAATGGACACTATGTAAGGCACTCATTGAAACAAACTATTGTAGATATTTATGTCTGAGCAAGAATAATTAATTTCTATTATGATATATAGTTCAGTGAATGACTGAGAATATACTGGAGTTGAAAAAGCACTTTGTCAATTTAAATATAGCCTTACTTTGCAAGTTACTTCACTGTGGTTTGCAAGGTCCAGAGAAGGGCAGTGAAACAGGCAAAAGGTCTGGAGTACAGGTCTTGTGAGGAGCAGCTGAGGAGGCTGGGGGTGTTTAACCTGGAGAAAAGGAGGCTCAGAGAGCCTTCTTCTTCTTTACAACCACCTGAAAGGAGGCTGTAGCCAGGTGGTCTCTTCCTGGGGGCAACTGGTGACAAGATGAGACAACATAGCCTTCACGCTGTACAGGAGAGGTTCAGGTTGGACATCAGGAAGAATTTCTTAATGTAGAGTGTTAAACATTGGAATGGACTTCCCAGGAAGGTGGTGGAGTCACCAATCACAGAGGCATTCAAGAAATGACTGGACATTGAAATTAGTGCCATGATCTAATTAACAAGTGGCGATCAAAGGTTGGACTCAACTATCTCAGAAGTATTTTCCAGCATAAATTAATCTGTGATTCTGTTAAGTAATTGAATAATTTGGTGCACAATTAATAGTGCTCTGGTGTCAGAAAATGAAAAGACATCAAGTTGCTGTGGTGATGGAACACAACATGGATACTCTGAAGGACTCTTCCATGTGAAGAAATTGACACAATAGGGAGCTTCTTCCAGTGGTTCAGGAATTTCTAAATATCCAGGAGCAAGCCTCATCAAGTTTCAGAATTTTCCTCCTTAATTTTCTATAATGCATTTGGTAACATGACCATCTTCAATCCTTTGGAGCTATGATGTTCTATTTTGAGTTAAATTTTTGAGAACCTTACAGTAGTGCTTTCTTTAAATTTAGGCATTTTGAACATATATATTTCTTATATATGTCTGCAAGTTTTATTTCCACTTTCTTTAATAAGCAAGAAATGCCCTTTTAACAGATCCTTGGAATGGAGAAAGGTTGATTTTAATCTTACTTATTTCTGTTTTCCCCTTTTAGAGACATTCACATTCATCTCCTTCAAGACAAGAAAGGAGGTATTAGAGCATTTCAAAAGGGAAATTCCATGGAAGGTCTATAAAATAAAAATTTGTATTTGTATTACATGGTATGGCTGTATGATTATAAACATTAAGACATGCCATTAGTTATTGCTGTGGTTTTATTTTTCCAACTAATGTTTTCCTCTACTCATTATAAAACTGCTATGACAATATGGTTAAGCATGTTTCAAAAGTGGTGAAGCAATCATTGAGACAGTCAAAGAATAGAAGGGAAATATTTAGGATTTATAATATTTTCTGCTGCTGCATAGGGTGTTAGGTCCTTTTTCTCCAGAAACCCTGTGAACCTGATAATAAATACAATGACACAAGAAACAGAAAGAAGAGATACAAGAATAGCCAATAGTATTTTGATAAAATTTTCATGATACATTTCTTAGGAGCTCAAAACAAGTGCTATTATCTCTTCTTCACCAAGGTTCCTTTTGTTTCTGGTTCCTTTTTTGACTTTTATTTAGGTGACTACTCTGAGACAGTAAAGTAAAGGGAAGCCACACCGCACTGACAAAGTTCCCAATCTATGAATGATTGGACTTTAGGAGAATATAGAGAAAATATATTAAAGTTTTTTGCTCTGTTTCTATAGTCTTTCCTGGGCATCTGCTTGCATTCACTATACCAGACAGAAAACTGGTGTAGAAATAGCTTTGGTCCAACCTTCCAACCTGGTGTGGTTGCTTTTATACTCCCTTTCTCTCAGCATCCATAGAAAGTACTGGAGAATATAATAATGCATCTTCTATGTCCCTACTCAAACAAAACCAGTACTTGAATAGAGAATTTAAAAGCTTCTTACAGTTCAATGTTGAATAGACAAAAGTCTGAAAGAGCAATTTGAGACAATCTATAAATATATATATATATATTCTATATAGAAATATATAGAAATAATGTTAGATATCATTACCAAGATGATAAATACCCTCACTGTGAAGCCAGAATAATCTTAAAAATCTCCCACAGCACAGTAACATGGCATGACTTTACAAAAACTTGGAATTTGTCCACAAATTTACGTGAGAACACTGCAGGTTAATTGATAAAAATATAATCTTTAGGACAAACTATAAGTGACAACTCCAAGACAGTACTGGAATGGGTGGATGTAGTTTTATTGGGCTTGCCTTTCCATCAGTCTTGTTGTAACAGCACAGTGCTGGGAATCACAAGGAAGGTAAGATACAGTACAGTTGCCTTACAGTAGACATTTAAAGTCCTTAAAGCAATTGGTCCTTGACCAAGACATTTATAGCCTGTACACAGAAAATGAAAATTTAAGAAAAAAATGATAAAATTTTATCAAACTATATGCAGTTCAAATTCAGTCTATGCAAAAATATAAGGACTTATGAATATTAGCATAAATATTATAGCGCTAAAAATATTATTGAAAGAAAAAAAAATCCTGCTTTTATCAGTGTTACTCTCAGATCCATGTTTTTTCCAATATACCAATATGCATAACTGCTTTTTTATACATCTGTACCCAAATAAAGGTCATTATCAATATATCAGCCTGGGTAAAAATGTTAAACCTATGCCTAATATAGATCCCTAAACTCAGCAGCACAGGGAGATATGAAGATCTATGAGGGGTTTAAATGCAAAGGGGAAATTAGCTATTTAACAGCAACAAACAAACATTTTGTTGAAAGAAGCCTTGCATTCTGACAGTATTGGATCAACTCCACCTTATCAACATTTCTCACCTTTTTAATGGCAATAGGAGAGCTCACAGACTACCTTACTTCATCCCTTGGAAAGTTTTGTAATTTTAAAATTTTAAATAACTTAAATCTTTACCATAAAAAATTCCCAGAAAATGTCTCAAGCAAACCACTGTTAAACAGATTCCCAGTATTACATCTGTTTTGCATAATCCCAGATAAGAAGAGACTGGAGGGGTTCTCACTTTTATTAGCTGGAAAGTAGAATGTTCCTAAACTAAATAAAAACAAGTAGATCAACAAAAAATATTTCTAATCTTTGGGAAAACAGAATGAACACCTGCTCCTCCTTTGTTAATATGTTAAGTAACAGTTCCAGTTTTCTGGATTTTTTTTTTGGAAGCAGTATATGAGGTATTAGAATAGCAGAAGTATTGTGTAGACTGATATTGCACATTTGCTTTCACAACTATTTCTTTTCATGACTGGCTATGTTGTCAACCTCCAGTCTTTAAAAATAATTGCATTAGAGCATGAATATCTGAGTGAAGAGCAAAAGAGCTGTGCTGATTTTGGCTAGTGTAGAGTTAATATTCTTCACAGCAGCTGGTGTGAGTTATGTTTTGGATTTGTGCTGAAAAAAGTATTGATAATGCAGAGATATTTTCAATCTTGCCGAGCAGCGCTTGCACAGAGTCAAGGCTCTTTCTGATCCTCACATCACCCCACCAGTGAGGAGGTTGGGGATGCACAAGAATTTGGGAGGTGACATTGATACAGCTGATCCTGACTCAGCCAGGGAATATTCCATACCATATGCTGTCATGCTCAGCATATAAAGCTGGAGGAAGAAGAAAGGGGGAATGCTCGGAGTGATGGCATTTGTCTTCCCAGGTCACCATTACACCCAATGGAGCCTCGTCTGCCCGTGGGACATGGTGAGCTAATTTCTCTGTTTGCTTTGCTTATGCAAGTGTCTTCTGGCTTACCTATTAAACCATATTTATCTCAACCCACAAGTTTGCTCACTTTTACCCTTCTGATTCTCTCTCACATCCCACTGGAGCAGGAAGTGAGTGAGAGTCTGTGTGTGGCTTAGCTGCTGGCTGGGATTAAACCACAACAGAACACAACTCTGTAGCCTGCCAGAGACTGTTTTTGGGAAGGATTCTGTATGAAGGAAAGAAAAAGTAGCAGAAACAGAAGCAGGAAATGAGATACAGATGCAATAGACAAAAGTGTTCTGGCTAAAGACGAGCCAAGCACCTGTGAAAAGCAGCAATCTTCAAACCTATGAGTAGCAGAGATATTAACCTTTCCTGTCTGGACTCATTCTCTCAAGGCAATTTGGAGTAGAACTCATTTCAAAAGAAAAAACTTGTTCTCATCACCAGTGAATCTCTATTTTAAAAAAGAGATCATCAACAAAAACCAGTTTACATTTGACTACAAAGATAGATAGAAGCCTTGGTTGTTTTTTATTCTGCAACTCAGTGACCCATTCTAGACTGTCAGACAAAAGGAATGCTGGACTTCCCAGGTTTAGAGCTGGACATCTCATAACAGAAAGTAAACAAGAATTTAAGGATGAAAGTCAGTATGACACTGCCAATTTTATCTCAATCAAACTTTATAAGACAAGTATATTTAGATATAACTGTGTTGCTTCCTTGAGTCACGTTTTTTCGCTTAATTAGTCACAGTGGTAGGGACTAGAATAGGTATATAGGAAGCAGTTAGATAGAGGCTAGTATCCCACATACTCTCTCTGATCAGAGACAAAAGTGGGTGCTTTAGAAAGAGATGAAATTTGCAGAATGAGCATTGGTAATCCAATTTCTTAGTCTTTGGATTGATTTCCTGAGATTATGTCTTTAGATTGACTAATATTAAGAAACTATTTTGAATCTGGCACATTTTACAGCATTCCTGACAATGAGTTACATAGTTATATTTTGTTCCGGATGAAAACACTCTTAATTTTTTATCCTAGTTAGAGACATTCTAGTAATTTCATTTGATGTTCTCTGGTTCATGTCTTGTGATAAAGGCTGAAGAAAACTCTTTTTTCTAGGTCACTTACATGGCAAACACAAATTCAGTTTCCTCTTCCACAGGTGTGAGAAGCAGCTCCTCACTCTCTGTATAGGGGTCCCTCTCAGTCAGTCTCCATGCTCCAGATCCGAGCTGGAGAGGGGATGGGGATGACTGCTGGGCCAAATAACTGAATAATAAAAAACTGGTTTTGCAAGCAGGGATGTACCAGCAGCTAAGTAACTAGAGCCAGCTGCAAAGAGAAAACAAAAAAAAAAAAAACCCACAACAACCAAACAAAAAACCCAACCACCACTGAAAACTGAACCAAAAAGTCAAATAACATCAATTCTGAACCAATTCTAAGAGATCCCACTCTGCCCTTCAGCACGTTCCTCTCCCTGACACTTCTCTGTAAGAGGTTTTTTCCCCTTGGATGGTTTATCCATGAACCCAGAAATGTTTCACTCATGGTTCCGTAGTCCCACCCTCAGAGCCAGCTGATATTTCCAGCATGAAGAAATGACTTCCAGTCCAAACATTAGACAATGCAAAATACTCCTTGGCTTGCAGAAAATGATCAGATTCTTGGTGACTGGACTGTAACTTCACGTCTAGCTATTGTGCACTTCCCTAATCATCTTGAAAGAGGAAAGAAAATCACTGAACTGTGAAAACCAGACTTCATTTGCCTCAAAGGTATCAAGATTATTTATTGACAAAACATTTTAATCTTCCTAAAAATGAGAATTTACAAAGAAAACTAGGAACAGGAGAATTTTGACCTTGAGTACAGACTAGGAACACTATTTATCTTGGAACTGCTGAAAGCATTTCTTATCTTAGACTTCAGAGCTATTCCACCTAGGGAGCTGGAGAGCAGTACAGGCACGGTGTCTTTATTCCTTGATGTATTGTATCTAATCACTTTTTATTTCACAGCTCATTATCAAGAAACATTAACTTCTGTAAGAATGAAACAGAGTTTCCATGGAAGCTTGCTTATACTCAAAAGATAATTCAGATGAAGAATTACATGTATGATTTTTTATTCCCTGTGCATTTTGGCAGGAGATTTCAATGAAAATTGGAATAAAAAGAAACAATCAGAGACTTAAAAGCAAAAGCCTGCTCATCTGTTAGAGACTGGTTTATCACCTAACTTTGTTGGTTAAATAGATAAGTTTCAACTGTTGAGTTAAAAAAACTTATGTAGAAAATGCAAATGGTGTTTGCTCACATGGGAATTACATTTAGCAACTGATATTCTGATTCCAGAATTTCTTGTGTGTAGTAGTACATAGCCCTAAAGTATTATTAAAATTTCCTTGAGTATTCTTATTTAAATAATTTGGATTAAATAAGTTTCATCTTCAACTGAAATAAGTTTGGATCATAGGTGTTAAAGACCTAAGGAGCTCTCTGCGATGATTAATACAGGACAGAATTTTAGAAGACTTTCTTTGTTGTTTGAAGGGCCTATATCAGGCTGTATAATAGTTCTAGGATACATACAAGAGAAAAAAAGACAAGGAAGTAAAACCAGATATTGTGTTGGTATTCAGATAAATTAGCACAATGTAGAGTGCCAGAGCTTGACCACTGCTGCCAAGTTTCTTAAAGGTTTCTTAAAATTATTGGTATGATAGCACTAGGGAAGTGATGGAGTAGTCCTCACCTTTTTCCAAGTAGAGACATATCTATAGATATAGATATACTCCTTGTCAAAAATAAAGTGGGAATACCTAATATAGGACTGAAGCTCTTCTATTCAGCCTTATCATAAATGTACAGAGACTCGACCTCTGAATAACGAATTGAGTTTTCCTGTTTTCAAATCAAAATCCTGAGATAATTTTGTAGCAATACACAACCTATATCATTATTATTCACTGAAGATGTGAGGTAGTAGAAGTCTTCTTTTATTGACTAGTGTATTTAAAGATTCTCTGAGACTTCAGTACAGTCATTATGAAAACAAACTGGACAGTAGCAGAGTCAGAAACTCAGAAAACAATCCTCATTTTAAACTGAGACAGCATGAGACAGAGCAGGTGTTATTTTATGGGTATGCATTCTTAAATATTACATGGAATATGTAATGCATCTTTCTAACAATGAAGGATATGCTTCTTTGTCTGCAGAGAAGAATATGTAGAATTAAAGTAACCAGTATGAGCATAATTTTTTTATTGTTTGCAACATAATGACAAGAGAAGCAGCAGCTGCTGAATTGAGCCTTCCTTTATCCCCCAGTATGAGGAGAGGGAATGAGGAGAATGCAGATGTTGAGTTGAATTCTCTACACAAGCAAGTGATAGCATCCAGTGTAGAAATAGAGTATCAGAAGAGAGCTTTCATACAATTATTATCTTTGGTGCCCCTTCAAAAGTGCATGACAGATACTGTAGAAAAACAGCTGCAGAACTTCTCTCTGTGATCAGATTGCTTATTTCAGTCAATAATGCAAATATAACTCAGCACACAGAAAGCTGCCTTGGGAAAGTAGAAACCTTCCAGGGTTAAGCACTCTCTCTTCCAAAAGGGCCCAAGTTACAATGCTGGGCTTGACACCAATTTTCTGTAGGACTTCAGGCTACTCGTGTACTTCCTCTGCTCTGACTGTAATATCTGTGAAGAAAAAGAGAATACTGACTCACCTACCTCAAAGGCAAACTAAAGATTAATTAGTTTGTGCTCGTATAGAGCTTTGAAAATGTCAAGGCTATATAACTACTGTTAAATAAATGGCAAAAAGTCAGATTGGACAAGTACAGAGCAGGACTGCAAGGGTTTATCACTGTATCTTAGCAATTATCTGTAACACTATCCAGAAAAGATTTCTTATGGTAGATATAGGTAGTTAGAAGAAAAGTATGGAGCTGTTTTATAGCAGCATTTCTTCAGAGAATGTAAAAGGAAATGAGAAAGCAAGCACAAATTTTAACTTTTCTGAACTTTTAAATTCAGCAGGGCAATATGTCAGCGCTCTATCTCAATTGGTTAATCTTTTACTGAAGTAGCATTCAAATACTACTGTATAATACATCTGGAAAGGTCCTGTCCACTTGGATGGGAAATAAAAAAAAAATAAAAAATATCCCTCTGACAGAGACTAGGTCCATAGGGGTGAATGTGTTTAATTTGCTTCCACTCAACTTTATACAATGAGGAACATCCCAATTTTAAGTTCTGAATTTTTCTGAGAAAACTGCAGTAATCAATGCCCCATGATGACAGTTTGAGTGTGATGTATTTTATTCATAGAGGAATGATTACTTAGAAACTGCACAAGAAGATCCAACTTCCTCCTCATCCCATCCCATCCCATCCCATCCCATTCCAAGCAGTGCACAAAATTTCTGAAATATTTTCATTGACTCTCACAAAAATTCCCTTAAGTTTCCCATCATTTTACCACCACAAGTCATGCTGTTCTTATATTTCAGTTTCCACTGTCCATCTTTGCAGACATCAAGATTATTTGAATTTGCTGGCACAGGATCACTAGTCATTTAAAAGTTGCTCTTTTCTGCCAATGCTTATTGCCCACTTCTTAATATTCTGGCATTTAGAAGTACACCAGTCACTTTATTGGGCCTCTCAAGTAATTTCACCCTGCATCAGGAGGATCACACAAACCAGATGGAGACAAATGGATCTCACATATATTGTGTTTATCTGGATTTCAATGTACAAGAACTTTTGTCCAAGACTAAACACTGTCATGTAAAGTTACAGTGCTGCAGATATTTAAAGAAAAACAGAGTGAAACTCAAATTAGAAAAAGAGGTTATTGCAAAGTTACATTTGGAGTTCTGCTGGTAGGATTTCGTTCAAGAAAGCAACGTGAGATTTGTGAAAGAATACAAGTTCTTCAAAAATAAAAATCAAGCCATGCTTTTCCATTTAAAATTGTTGGTTGTGCAGAACTATGACCTGTGTATCAGTATGATGAATTATGAGTTGAATTATGTGTAAGAGTGACTTCCGAGGGGCATCACCTCTCACGTAATCCAGACAATGTACTTGCATTTTAGATTTTTCTGTACATAAACACCCCTACAAAAGGCAGTGTGTAGATTTACAGTGCAAGCAGACAATTCCACATGATTAATTAGATTCACATGAGAGGGAACCTAAAACAAAATAAACTTATTTTTGCTAAATGTTCGCTCTACCATTTGTTATAAACTCACATGGCCTCTGCAAACTGATATTAAAGTTCTCCATATCCACAAGTTCTCAAAATAAAACCTCACCAAGGGCAAAAATCAACAGCAACATATCTAAGACTGGCGGGAGAGCTGAATGATAGCATGACAAAAGTGTAGAAGTAATAACTCCGTGGAGTGGAGCAGGGAGCATAACACACTCCCACAATTTCCACAGATTCCACACAGTCATCATTCCAAACACTACACCCACTGACACCTACCCCATGATTATCTTCTCAGCTTATATTCTTCCTGAATATTTGATTTATTTGCACTATTAATTTATCCATCCCACCTGTGTTCCCTTAGATATTTAATTGATTGCCCTTAATTGATCTGTCCATCTGTGATATCTTTGTCATTTAATTGATTGTTTTTATTGATCTAAACACCTTGCAGCTTCATTGTCACCTAGATGAATCAAAAGTGGCTGACATAATTTATATCTCGTAATTCTTAGCGTGCATCTATGCACTGTCATCTCCTGAGGGAGATGGGGCAGAGGAGAACAACAAACACCTGAAGTTTGATTATGTTCTAACCTGTCTGGCCAGGAGTTGATTTCAGTGACACTTTTCCTAGCTACTCAGGCATCAGGGCACCCATTCTCATCTTGGAACACGGGTTTAATTCAAATAAAACATTAACAATAAAATAAAATTAAAAGAAAATAATTATGCATAACAAGATTTGCAGCACAATGGTAAATCTCCTTTTTATCCTGACCTGCAATGCAAGTGAATTCCATTGAGTTCTCTTTTAAGAAGACTTTAGCCCAGCAGTCAAGCCCTAGTGACAAGGAAAGTGTCATCTTGCTGATTTTAGCTCTCACACAACAGAGCACCACTACAAATAGTGGGTGTCATAATGGTATTCTGAATAATGAATGACATAAAGGGTATCTTTTTCACTTATTAAGCCTTTGGGCACAGAATTAAAGGCATAGGAGATTATACCTGATATAGCAAATTATATGTAAAATTGAAGTCTTATGTAAAATTATGTAAAATATATGTAAAATAGATGAAAATCTTCTTCTGGCTGGGACACTTAGATATAATCTATAAAATGCGACAGCTCTGGTGAAGGCAGACAAGAAATTTGTAGGAATTAGAAAAGGACTTGATGGTTTCCTTTAACAAGAAAGTATTTGATGTACTTAACACAGTCTCCTGGACATGTCTGTCTATTGCCTAATTATAGCAGTTCATTATCTAACAGTTAGTAAAGTAATAGAGATAAAGAAGAGAAGATAATACTAATCTTTCACCTGCTCTGCAGGTCTGATCTGGAGCCTCAGATCAGTAGGACCTGCAAGTAAAGAAATAGAGAAAAGGACACAAACAATGCAGAAAACAGAGAGGAAGAAATAGGCTCACAGTAATGGAAAGCAATCCCACACCAAAAAAGAAAAAACAAAAGAAAGAAGGGAAAGCAGTGGGTGCAGACTAAAAGCTGAGTAAGAAAAACTGTCATGAAGACATCAAAAGCAAGGAAAATAAGAAAAATTAAAAATGGAAAGTCTATACTCAGAGTAGCAAAGAGAAAGCAGATCACGACGCACACAAAAGTCATCTTCCATCAGACTATTGATTCACAAATTCTGTAGCACAACTCTGACACTGGCCAGCACTGGAAACTTCACTGGAAACCTCACTGGAAGGAGGAAAGCCAGACGAGAAAAGAGTTCTTACCTTCCTGGCTGCTAGCTGTGCCTGAAAATTCTGTATCTTGATAAGAGTCTTTTCTGGTTTTATATTTGTCCTCTTCACAGAGCATTACTGTCCTGGCAGGTATCCTGCATTCCACAGAATAATAATATACTGTTTGACAAAATTATCTTTCCTTAAACTTTGATTTTTTTGTGTGTTTGCCAGTATTTTCTAACTTGAAGAGTCCCAACTAAAACTTTCTAATATACCTATTTCAGAGACCTTGAACTGCCTATTTTTCTCTCTGGAATTTTCTCTTTTTACTGGTGCATAGCCAGACTGAAATGTATTTATCTTGACCACACAAATGTATCACCACCACAAGCATCCACAGCATGAAAAAGTATGCTTTCTATGTATGTTAGAGACAGTGCTCTAACAACTGCATAACAATACACGTGTTCAAGAAATATTGGTAAAACATACTAAAAATGAAAATAAGATCAAAGCCCTAATAAAATGAGATACTTAATTCACAGTTTTCTGCATAGTAAAATGGAAGAAAGAATCTACCTGAGCAATGTCCATCACATTGTCACATCATATTGTTTCTCCCTGAGAAAATATTAAATTTTAACACAGAGGTAAGAGCTGATTAATTAAAAATAATCCATTCAATTGATAAAATGTAGCTTCTCCTGGTCGGGCAAATCCCCTATCCCTCTCAGGCAGAAGAGCTACAGCAGGGGGCAGGTTCGAGGGAGCAGTAGAAAGAAGCAGAAGCCACGAGGATCCAGGATAAAAGCAAGGGAGGAGCCACTTTGTGTGCAGTCCAGAGATACTTTTATTATCCCCGAACGGAGGCAGGGACAAAATGGCCCCGAGGCAAGCTCGGGAAGAATATTTAAAGGATACAGTAGTCGAGGGAGGGGAATACATTGGACCAATGGGGAGCTTCTGAGGGAGGAGAGAGGTACAACGCGGGGCAAATAGAAAGAGGCCAGGGGAGGGATAAAACCCAAGGGACCAATCATATCCCGAGACAGGGAGAATTGACACAGAATATTCTGGAAAAAGAGGGGCAGGGTAAGGGAGATTGACAACCAGGAGGGTAGTGACAACTGGGATTGACAGGGATATTTAGGGTAACACAGGGGAGGGGAAAAGGATATTGACAGGTGGGTTGGCGGGAAAAACCACGAAAAATAAATTGGGCTAAACCATTCTGAGGGGATAGAATAGGGGTACAAAGGATCAAACCAAATTCAAACTTACTAACATTAAATATCTAACTATCACAAAACGAGAATCAATAAACATCAAAAACACAATGCCACAATAAAACAAAAATCTGTCTATATTTTCATCCTGGATCTGTGCACTCATAAACAGCATAACCTGTATATTACAGCTGCTTCCTTTAATAAACTCTGTAACAACTCTCTCCTGCCTTTGGAGCGTGGTCCTTCTGCATGGGACTTCATTTCTGACCTGGCTGTCAAGTATCATGGGGACGTTCTTGTAAAGGCATGAGGAGGAGATGGTGGCAGATTGGACAACATGCCTGAAACTGTTCAAGATGGTTACTTTAGTTTCATGCTATTATAAAAGCATAAACCAAACCAGCCAGTTTCTTCACAATTCCACTGAAGGTACATATCCCTGCAAGCTGCCACAGCTGCCTTCAAAATTCCCCTTGCTACTGGCAATGTAACTTCTTTGATACGTCCAGAACTGCAGCACCTATTAAGATTTGCTCTTACCAAAAACATATTGAGTTGTTGAGAAGCAAAGAGCTTCTCCCACAGTTCTTTGAGACTCACCTACATACCCAAGCCTGGCTGTGATGGACCTGCCACCTAAGTGGTCTTCAAGAACACCAGGCTGTGGACCACTGCTACAAAGAAAGTGGCCACCGTGACCAAGAACACCTGTCTGACTTGCCTTATCCAAAGAAAAGTGAATTTCAAAAGCTGTAATAGAGTTTCCCAGCAACTGGAAAAGTACACTACATCTAGGTCCATATCATAATGGTCTAAACTGACATGTGGCACTGAGTCCTTTCTAAGACCTGAACCTTGTCTCAAGGTTGTCTGGACTCAGGCTTAATTTAAGTTTGGCAGTTCTGATTTGGATGTGAATACAAGCTCACACTCACATGTGACAGAAAATAGCTTATGGCAGCTACTGACGTGAACAGTTCATTGTGATGCAACATCCAATATGCAGCAGTTCTGGATGTGACTCCTGGCCGACGTAAAGCACATTTTCCTCTGTTAATGAATTTTTAATTTGCAATTCTAGTACCTATTTATCAACGTTCACAGAAAAAAAGGAAACAAAACTCATAAAAATTCATATTTTTTCATCAGTCTTTCTTGGTTATATCATTTTTCCTCAGACAGCGGAAAAAACCTCCAACTGTTTGAAACATAGCCCTTTGTTTACCTCTATTTCACACAGCTTTAATCTCTTGCTTTTCTCACTCACATTGTTCTCTGTCTCTCAATTCCTAGATTTCATCACAGTTTTAAACACCGTGAAATGTTATTTGGTGGAGAATTGGTTCTCATTATTTTAATTATAAATAGATGTGTTAATGACCATTGGAGAAAAACACTTTAAGAGCAGGAGAGATGGTTAACACAGTCACACTGCTACCAGTCTAGCAAAAGCTACTTTGTGGCATAAGAAAAGTTAAATTTGAAGCAAAACTTTTGAGAAGGCCAAGTTGAGAGGTCAGTGTTTTCAGAGAATGATCTTGGAGACAGCAAAGTAAACCACTCTAGATTAAACAACCCTCTGTACTCTGCCTGTTGTCTTCAGGGTCAATTTATCAGACTCATATAAGCTTCCTCTGGTTTTTTTTTTCCTTCAGGGAGAAGATCAAGTATAGTGATAATTAAATCCTCAACAAAGATTTAAATTGTCTTTGTTACAAATGTAGTGGTGATTCTGTCCTTCATTCTTATTCAGCAGACCTACATGCTGGGCTCAAATCCACACCTCCCAAAAGCAAATTTTTTTTCATTTTATGTGATCAGTCAAATTTCTTGACAAGACTTACATTTTTATGAGGAAACACAGTGATGTATTTAAATATGTTTTTGAGTAAAAATACCTAAATTTGGCTTTTGTCATAACTCTCCAATTTTCATAGCTATTGCTTAGACTGAATTTCAGCTAAGAAACAAGGATGCATAAATTGCAAAATAAAAATATTTTTTAAAAACTCCTCTTTAGAGAAATATTATTTCAATTCACTAACCATCTCTAACAGAAACAGGATTTCTATTTTCTTTAACTATGCTCCAGTTATTCCATAATGTACAGTTCCCAGGTAAGTCTGCTATGCATCTTCATCTCCTTTTTTCTACCTCTCTTCTCTGCCTATATTGTGACTTAGGCTCTCAAGACGTTAGAGCCGCATACTTTATTAGTCTGTATTTCAAATAATACAGTTTTCTCTTTGTCCTGCCCCTTAGGCTCCATAAGACGAAAGCAGGAGTGAATATTACTTTATAGAAAGGAAATAATTTACATTTGAAGCCCGTAGTGGAAATGTTACAGTGGAAGCCTTGGACTGATTAGATTGTTTCAAAGCTTTTCTGTGACTTTGATTGATTGAATTTGCCCATGGCACTCCTAGTGGTAATGATACTGTGATTATTTAAGCAGCAAGTAACTTAAGGATAGGCTAAGCATGTTAACTTTGAATTTCCTAGCTTTCAGCATTTTACATTTTCCACAGTTTCTATTCAAGAATAGTGCAGTTTGCATTGTGTGGTATTTACTGCATCTGTCATTCACTTACTCTTCTTGTTTGAATTTTACAGCACATTTTTGTGGAAATGTATAAGCTCTTGCCATGGGTAAGGCCCCAAACAACTCAATCAACAAGGCTTTTAAAAGGACTTTTGGTTGTTCATATACTCTGAGTTAGACACACAAGAGAAATACCAACAAGATATTCTTAAGAGGTCAAAACAAGAAAAAGGATTTACTGGCAACTTTAGTAAATCAGAGAACTTTGGAAAAATGTTTAGCGCAGCATTCAATCAACATGAAACACTTCCACAAAACGTTAACCCATTCAACTTAGCAAACTGTAAGCCCTTTTGATTTTAAGTTATTCAAGAATTCTGAGAAAAGGGAAACAGAAGAAAGAGAAAGAAAGAAAGACAGAAAAGATACAGAAAAGAACAGATATAGCTACAAACTCCCAGGATCCAGCAGTGTTCAGCTGATAGAAAACCCAAAAGGAAGTAGGATTAAGACATGTATTTGCTTCAGATTTCAGCTTTAAATACTTCCTGGACTTCATGGCCTCTTCTCCAGGTGGAACTTCTGGTCATTTGGCCAATTAGGAGCCGACTTAGAGGCTCCAGGGGCAGATGTGGACCTCTGATATGCCCACGACCGTCAGCCACTTCCAGGCAGGAATACTGGCTCTAGGGAGGTGGTGTGAGTGGGGCAGCACACTGCATTGCCAGGTCAAGGCCAGACCTGCCCCTTCACCCACACCCATGCACCCCAAAACGTCTCCAGAGATCAGTCTTTGCAGCCTCTCACACCATGCTGGGTATGTGATATGTATGCCCAGGCAGTTTTAATGGCACTGGAGCAGACATTTCCATGCCTCCCTTCCCCAGAAGAAATTAGCAGACAGCAGACAGCTATGGCTACTTGTGAGGAAATAGCATAAGGAGACGTCTTGAAGTCTGTGAACAAACAGTTGAACAGTCTGCAGGACTTGTCACAGCTTTACGGTATTGTGTCTTGTCCTTTTATAGTGTCACACAAGTCACTCACAGTAAGAGTATTTGCCCTCCTCAGACAGTACCTCTCATACATCCATATGACAAGTTGTTTGCTTCTTCTGGGGGATTCAGCAGGTGGACAGAAGGACAGGAACAAATATACACCTTTCCTTTGGGCTAACTGCCTCACTGCCCAGTGCATTTACTTTGCTCTTGTCCTTCATTCTCTCCTTTTGCCTATAAACTCTTATTTTCTTAGTCATGCCAGTTCTTAGTCATCCCAGTTCCTTCACACCATTAAGAGACAGTAACCTTTTACTTATGTGATACTACACTGGTTTTATTTCTATTTGTAGCACTCCTTTTATAACTGTCTTCACTTGCATCCCACACACAGACATCTCCTCTCTTGTATTCAGCATAGTACAAATAATAATTTCCTGTCAAGCATTTTCTGCTTGAATGCATTTTTTTCCCAGTGTAAAAAATAAAAGGTATATAAATATCTTCAATTTTATTTAAAAAATCTAAAGGACAAAGTTATTTTTAATTGTGTCTGAAAAATACATTGTGGTTGTGAGTGAGGGCAGTTGATGTGAATTTTTATATCATTGAAGAAGACCATGCGGAATGCGATCAACTATTTTTCTAAAGCTGCAAGATTTTAAACATGACTTTTACACTTGGTTTTTCTACCCCTTGCCTTTAAAACACTCGCAACACCTGGTTATGTGGGTGCACTGCCTATGTGGCCAAAAAAGCCAATGGCATCCTGGCCTGTATCAGGAATAGTGGGGCCAGCAGGACCAAGGTAGTGATTCTTCCTCTGTACTTGACATTGGTGTGGCCACACCTTGAGTGCTGTGCCCAGTTCTGGGTCCCTCAGTTTAGGAAGGATGTTGAGATGATGGAGAGTCCAGAGAAGGGCAGCAGAGCTGGTGAAGAGTTTGGGGCACAAGTCCTGTGAGGAGCAGCTGAGGAAGCTGGGGCTGTTTAGTCTGGAGAAGTGTAGGCTCAGGGGAGACTTTATCACTCTCTATAACTCCCTGAAAGGAGGCTGTAGCCAGGCGAGGGTAGGTTTCCTCCAAGGTGACTAGCAGTAGGACAAGGAGACACAGGCTTTAGTGTGCCAGGGGAGATTTAGGTTGGACATCTGGAAGAAGGTCTTCACAGAAATGGGCTGCCCAGGGAGGTGGTGGAGTCACCATCCCTGGCGGTGTTTAAGACTGAACGTGGCCCCCAGTGCCCTGGTCCAGTTGATAAGGTGCTGTTCATACATATGGTGCACTTGATGGTCTCAGAGGTTTTGTCCAATCCAGTGGAATCCATGATTCTCTGATTCTGTAACACACTTGTTTCTGAAGGTGTCTTTTAGAGACTTCTGCTACCTTTGGTTTCGGAAGGAGGCAGAAATATTTGCAGCTCCTCGACAAAGATACTGGTTTTTATTTTAGTTTTCTGTTTTGTATTTTATCAGTTATTGCAGGAGCTTTTGGCAATTTAACTGGATAGAAGACCTGCTATTGCACTATGAGGATATATGAAGTCCAAAGTAATTTAATATCAGAGGCTACGGAGACAAGTTGTTACAAGGCCATGGGACATGGCATTGAAGGAAAAGAATATTTTAAGGAGAATTGGAGCTTGATAAGGAATTTGCCTTACATTCATCTTCCTAAAATTCAAATCTAAATTTATATTATCAGTTCAGAAGTTCTCTGGCTACAATGTAAATGCACAAAACAAAGATTAAATTGCTTACAAGGATCCTTTGGGTTTTAGTTTACTGTTTGAAATAACAGAAAACATCAGAATGTAAAAAACTATGAGAAGACCCAGAATCTCTTAAGAAAAAAGATGAAATACAAAGTCATAATTATGACAAGAGAAGAATACGACCTTCTCATGGGAAAAATCCCCTTCCTGACTTTTTACTAACCATATAAAAAATGGCCACAGTTTACTCAGGCTAACAGGGAAAAAAAAAGCATTTTAAAAAGTAAATCTCTTTATGAATTAGCTGTTTTTAATAGCAGAACTCTCTTATGTTTTATTCTGAAACTGACTCTTCCAGAGACAGGTGCATAATATGCAATGTTGCAAATCACGTAAAGAACATTCTAATGATCACGACAGTCCATTCTTTTACTATCCTGTCCCAAAGTCACAGAAGAAGCAAGGAGGGTTCTCTTTCCTCTCCATTTATACACATAGGAGATAGGCATCAAAGCCACATGAATGATATATGTAAGTGTGTCTTAGATGTGTAGAAAAAATATGCCTGGATTATTTAAGGTAAAAGTCACCAAAGCACAAATTTAGAAGGCTGTATGTGTTAAAGAAATAGAAGGCAGCACTTGATGTTTCAATGGTAAAACATTTTCTGCAGAGGTTTCATGAGAAATCTCAGTGACTTAACTGCATTGTGAAGTGTTTAGCAGATACAATTCCAAAATTACAATTCTTCATTTTACATTGACAACAGCTGATTATATATCACTAGCCTTAAATGCAGATGTGAAGATTTTCTACACTTCAGGTTTGGTGGTACAAAGTCATAATGCCTCTTAACTTCAAAGTGGAACTTCAAGCATAAATTATGAGAGTACTCAGCTCTTTCAGAGCCAATGTCTTTGCCATTTGCACATTGTTGAGGTTCGTTTTTTGTAAATCAACACCATAAGGAGGGTTTTTTATGTCCCTATTTAAATTAAAGCCTAGGATACAGTGGGACAATTTTCATTGATTTCCATGAAAGAAGTACTAAGTACCAGCTGAAAGCAGAGTTTTAGAGAGTGTGAAGAAGCAGAATTAGTAATAATGGAAGATACAAGAGATATAACACCATTATTAACCTTCATCTTAATCATGGCCTATTATCTAAACATAAAATAAAAACTTATTAAACACATATTGTGTGTTATATTCTTTGAAGTGTTTTTTCTGTGTGTCTAAGATACTTAAACACCTCCAGTTTCATATGCATTCATAGTTCTGTGTGATGGACTGATAAAACGAGCATGGATTTTAGCTCTGAAACAGAAAGCCTGGTATCTTAACATGAAATTGCTCCAAGGCCACAGATTTGTACACCAGATGTAAAATTACTGACTTAGAAGCCTGCCAGAAAAATTAAAAAGTAAAAATTTAAAAAAAAAAATAAATTGAAGGACAAGTCAAATCTGCTACCGCTGCTGAGACAGCAATAATTACACTTTTACATAGGGTATGTGTATTTCTGCAGATCAGGAGTACTTGAATTGGCATGTTTCAAATGTACATTATGTTTATTGCTATTATTCCCAATGGCATGTTTTCAAAATGGCACATTCATCTACAACACTGTCTCCTTCAAATAATACTAAAAGTGTTCTTATTTTAAACTTGTAGTAACTATTTACCTGAACCACTCGAAAGAATCCTATACTTTTAGAGCTGTTGAACAGCATTCCACTGCTAATAATATCATAAAGATCTTGCCAGCTAGGTCTGAAAGACAGACCTACTGCACAGCAGGAATTATGCTTGATTATGTAAAATTATTTTTCTTGCCAATAGGAACTACATGAAAGTTTCCAGAATGATTTTGCTATCAATTAGAGGTGATGAAACATCTGGTTTCTTGCATTAGCTGTGTTTCTTTTGCAGCAGAGTTTTGATTTACTTTTAAGAACTAAAGATAAAATTTATAACCAAAGTTTCAAGTGTTTGAAAAAACCCTATTCTGTACAAGTAAATGACACACATCACATGAAATTTTATATGTTTTAAGCATTTGACACTTTTAATAAAAACTGGTGAAAAATGGTCCCCTGAAGCTTTACTCTGCGTAGCCTGTGGGATGATTTTTAAAAAACAATTAAAAACTCACCACACAAAAAACGACTTGACACAACACTAACCAAAACCCACAAGCTCTGTTTGTGCTGAAACATGTGCATGTGCTTTGTAAAGTAAAGCATGCAAAATCAGCCTTTATACATTGGATGCAAAGAAAACTTAAACTGAACAGCACAGGCAGACTCACCTTCCTGCAGTATGCGAAAAAGTATACACAAAATTACCATTCACATGAGCAAATATTTCAAATTTAAGTAGTCATTATACGATTCAAGAGACATCGTTGGCTATTTCAGAAAACCACAAAGAATTTAACTAAATTATTGCCAAAAATATCTATTTTCATGTAGATTTCTTAAGCATTTTCCGAGCAAGCTGCAAGTGATTTTGAAACATTATTTATTTATTTATTTAGATGATAAAAGCAGTAAATACATGCATATCATTATCTTCTAGTAACAGTGAAAAAAATGCAGGATAATCTAGGAAACGATTTTGTTTTTATTTTCACTCTAGAGATCCTTCTAATCTTTGAATGTTAGTTTTCTGCTGGTGAAATTGATAAGAGGCACTGTTGAGTAGGCAGATAAATAAATGTTGTATGAAAATAAAGTAAAAACACATTTGAATATCCAAGATGTTTGTCTTACATGTACATTTTAAAATTAATCCATAATCATTCCCTTGAGGACTTATGTGATTTGGCACTACATTTAAGTAGGTTCTTAAATTGTAACACTAGAATTGCAATAAATGCCTTTTGTTCACAAGAGCAGGTTTGATGTCAGGAAAATCAGGTAAAACAAAAATAATTTCAAAGATTTAACTGAAACAAAACAAAGAAACAAAGGAGTCTGGAATAAAAAATTGTGCATCTGTTGCAAGTTATATCCCTAATTCAAAGTCTGCCTTTGTGAGAATGTACCAAGCATCAGGAAGAAAGCAATGGGTGGGGGACTGAAAAAATGTGTGGTGTCATGCCTATGTTCAACAAGTGGAGTATGCAACGCTCAAACCCTCAGTTAACACACGTACCCATGGAATCTGCCAGGAGATTCTGATTCTGAGTTCTTCCTGGTTGCAAGGAGTATGGGTGGTGCACGTGTCACACTGTCATGTGTCCAGTTTCCAGCTGACCTGGACTGGTACACTGGAAGCAGAAGTGCACTGAGTCTTCTGGGTAAAATCCTCACCAGGAAAATATATCAAAGCCCCATCGTGCTACTGCCTCAAACCATGTTTTGAGATGAAGAAAAAGAGAGGGGAAAAAAAGCAAGGAAAGAAAACATAACAAAAAAATCCCAGTTCTTGGTGTAGTCCATGATAAGTGTAAGAAATCATCTGGGATAAATAATTGATAAAACATACACGAGAGAAAAAGTCGTTGGGTAATTGCTGGGAAGTGGGAGTGCCAAAACAGTGAGATGGATAACTGAAGAGCTGAAAAATGCAAGAGCTCCATTCAGTAAGGAATATTTACTGATGATCCTTGTGTGTCTCTTCCAACTTATATTCTTTCTATGAATCTGTGAAGAGAGGAAGAGGAAATCAAGCCAACACTAGTTGTTAAGTTAAGCCATTGCCTGATTCCAAGACACAATATATAATTTTAATTACTCTCATGAATTTTCAAGGAACAAATTGTTTGTTTAAGTATTTTTCTCAGTAGGGTGCACGTGGAGGGTATAAAGTGCATTGAAATTTGGAAGATTTTTGCTGTTTAATTCAATCTACAGGATGCATATATACCTTGATGTTCATTAGCTTTACATAACCCACCACAAAGTCTCTGTCTGTCAATGCAGTAAAAATGTCCATGTTCTGATGTTTTGTTTTGTTTTAGTCTTCCCCCTACCTTCTGGAAATAAATAGTTATTTGTTTATTTTATATTAATAATTCAGCTGGCATATTGACTAAAAGGCATTCTTGAAAAACTGCTTTTCAACCCAAATGTTCAATGACATGATAGAGCATTACATGATTTAATGATACTTAATAATCATACTCTTTTGAGGCCTTCTATGCATGCTCCATATATGTAAAATGACTTCTGGAAACTTCTAATACTTCTAAAAAACACCATAAACTCCCCAAAAATATTTAGCATCAGACTTTCTTATAATTTCCTCTCTCATAAATATATAATTTCTGTGTGTAAAGATGTATAGCATCTTACAGAATTTAAATCCTGCAGCAATCCTGTTTTCCCTTAATATTTTATATTAGGTTAACTTTGTAAGGGAATGAAATAATTTATATTAAAAGAGATATAATAGCAAAAGAATTCTCTTTTGCTCTTGTGTTTAGAACATATGCTCTATATCACTGCCTTTCATGCATTAATCCTCTCTGGACTAAAACAACAATGCTGTTAAATATTACACAGAGAATTTTGAGTGAGTTTGGGGGGATTTTTTGTGTTGGGGTATTTTTGGTAGTTGTTGCTGTTATTGAATTGGTTCACTGATGGTGTGCTCAGTAGCATCATGGACATACAAGCTGATTTTTCACCAGCCACCCATTAATAAAATTCTCTAGCATGAATAGGTCTGTAGCGATGACTGTAGTCTGCAATAAAATATCTCTCAATTTTTTCATAACCTTGAATGCAGGAAAGCGTCATTTCCAAGGAAAAATGATGTTTTACAATGTTTATTTAACGCATTTTCTGATGTTTATTTTTATAACCATTCAATTCAAGACAGTCACCTTTGTCTTCTATTCAGAACATAAAAGTGGAAGTCTCATGACAAAATCTCTCACCATATTAAAAAAACCCACATATCTTTATTCTCTTCATTTTGAAAATGCAACTATTGGCATGTAGGCATGTCATTTTGAAATTCAATATTTCCATTAAAAAGGAAAAAATCTAGGATAAAATTACACTAACAAAGTGACAAGCTAAAATATGTAGCGTTACATTGCAAAGCAAGTCCTCCTGTCGTATCTGGCAGAGGGGCCTTGGCATCCATTCTGCTTTCATCTGCATTTCTCATTCCATCATCAATGAAGCTTACAACTGCCACTGAAATAACAGAGTAGAAGCATTTGCAAATCTGAATTCATAGGTAAAGTGCATCCAAAATATTTACAAAGTGAAAGATAGGTATAAAACTTGTACTTATGTTTTGGTACCCAGGAACAACTATGACAGATACCTGAGAAATTCTGTTGGTGATTTAATATTATAATATCAAACTGATAGTAAAACCTTATTTTTAAACAAAGTAAAAATACCTCTGTGGTCTAAAAAGAACAGATCCTGAGCACACATTAAAAACCACATCTTTATTGAGGCAGCAGGAAAGATGAGCAGCAATGCACGCATGTGGTGACTCACCCAATCACTGCTAGCAAGCACAAGACCACGAGCGATGCCACAGCTCTGGTGGACTGCCAGGGACTTGGGGTGTCCAGGCCACCTGCAAGAACAGCCAACGATGCAGCCAGTGGCGCCTTTTAAATGTAAGAGTTGAGCTGCCCCGTGTGCCCCAGAGGTGGTGGGATCAGAGGAGTGTACCCTACATCAGTTCTGTGTGGGGCACCCCGCCTGTGGTGCAGGTTTTGGACAGGGGCAGGCAGCCTATGCTGCCAACACTGATCAAGGGGCAGGGTGTCAGGATGTAGGGGTTCAGTTTCTCTATTCAGTATTTCCACATCTAGTAAATACATATTTTTCAAAAGTGAAGCACTGAACCCAATAAATACTTAACAAAAATGCTATGCTATCACAGCACACAGTATGGATTGGTAATATCTGAACTTTTATGGTGGTTTCATGCTATCCAGAGTCCTGTTTTACAAATATGTATAGAAATATTGTGGCCTTTGTTCAACAAAGGACTTCAATCTATATCCTGTACTGCATTGTGTTTTCCAAACTGTGATGATTCATGTTTGTTAAATTCAAGCCACCTGCTTAAATGCTCTGTTGAACAAGATTCTACACAAAAAAAAATCCCACAAGAATTAAATATTAACTGGTAAAACTCACTGGTCCTGAATCTCCACTCAAAGTCTTCAGCAGCTGGTAACCAAGATTTTAATGCCCACTGGGTAGCAGAATAGAGTCCACTCACTATTTATCTGTTCTGTCCACCTTCTCTTGCCATGTCATTTATTTAAGTATGCAATATATTTATGCATCTTTTCAGAAGACTTTTTGCGATGATTGAAATTCCTTATAGGCTTAGTCTTTTCCAGACAGTACCTGGTGTTCAGTCTGCCTTTTCTAAGAAATGTTTATGAAAAGATAATATGTGGAAATTTTAGGCTTCTTGGATGACCCTCAGATGTTTGAGAGCAAATCCTGGCAAAAGTAAAGACAACAACCCAGATGACCATTGATCTTTTGCCAGGACAGCTGTATTGAAGCTTGTGTGTCTTGGCAACAGAACTTGATCTTTGATAACATTTAGATATAAAGTTCTGTTGACACCACTGTGAGATCTGGAAAAATGCCACTGACAAACTGATATGTTTCTTTTATCTCGGGTCTAAACTGTAGGACACTGTTAGTCAATCTCTTTCCACCTCAAGCAAATTGAACTGGAGAGCCCCACAGAGTTCAATCCTGTAATTCATTCTGTTCCAAAGTCTTTTTCTCCCTAGCTGGAGATCTGAGGAAATTCTGAGTTTGTACATATTTTTGTTTGACTCATATAGTATTTTTTATTCAGGCTCTTTTCAGTCTGGCAGAGTTGAGGCCTGGATGCTATCCAGTTGGCTGAAATTCAATCCAATTAAAGCCCCTATTGTAATAAGCAAAGGAGGGAAACATTTCCTGTTTCGCTGGCAATGTACTAAACTTCTCAATCAGATCAGGGTTCATGTCCAATCAGTGTCAAAATATCCCTGTGCTATGTGGGAGGCCTTGCTGAATGACTACATCTTCCACATTACTGCTTTGACCCTGTGATCCATTCAATCCTTATTTTTAATGCTTGACTTCCTTCTGCTGGTGGCCTGATTCAACTCCTGGGAGTCCTTTTGTTGCTTTCACTGTGGACTGGGTCAGGATCTGTCCAGAGAGCTCCTTCTTTCAGTCTGATTTATCTGATTCCTCCTGCATGAGTTTGGGGAGAGAGACAATTTCCCACCTGGGCTATGCAATGTTTGCAGTGTACTAAGGCATGCATGTAAAGGTGAAAATGCTAACCACACTCTAAAAATTGTAGCCTTAACTTCCTATCACGTTAGAGGTGGTTATCTCACAGAAAAAAATTCATCAGAGACGGAACAGCCAGGCACTCTCTGGAACTCACTTGAAACAGAAATATACTCACCTATGACCATGTCTAGACCCAGACAGAGTTCCAAGTTAATTCTCTTTGCTCTGGCTTTTGGCTGACAGGGAACTGTAACACTCAAGGCATTTAGCCAACTGATCTCTTCTTTCAGGGTTTTCTCTTTGCTTGAAGCTTCAGACACAGATGAGGGCATGGAACCTTGCCTTTTCAAGACAAAGTATTACTGGCAAAATTTCAGACATATAAAAGTGCACCTAACTAGCACACGTAATAAATAAGAATATTTGCCTTCAACTATATTATTTTTTCAGAAGTTTTAAGGCAACCTATAAAAAAGTTGGACTGCACTAGCTGTTGTACTAAGTTATAAAGATACTTTTACCCTTTTTTTAAAATGAAAATTCTGCTATCACTTTTTTTTAACAGTATTATTCCTTTCTCCCATTGTCCTGTACATCATGCTATGACAGACAAAATTAATTCAGCTCACTAAACAATGGGTATTTAGTGTGATTTGAGATGCTGTAAAATACTGAAGTGTCTACATAAGACTGGCAGGTATGATTGAAGATTTTTGAGAGGTGGATTTTCTTCTTGAAGGCTGAAGAACAAAATCACTACTGTGACATTGAAAACATATGAAAAATTTGAAACAATTCAAAAATTAAGCAAGTGGATAGTTTGTGCCTTCTGATGCCTTTTTAAAAAATTCTAATCATATTAAATTTTAAGGTGGAACAGTTAAAATGGTGATGACTTGTTGAATAACAATCATCAGACTTGTTTCAAGAATGTTTTTAGGATGAGAAGAATAATCTTTACATCATACCACAGTATTATTGTCTTTTTCTATCTTTCCACCCCAAACTGTCCCTTAATCCTATCAAATAGATAATCAGTGCTGGAATATCTGATACTGTTGTCCTGAATGTGAATTTGAAATTCTGACAAATCAAAGAGGTTGAGCTATTCAGTGCTGTTCTTGGAATAGAAGAGCAAGTTTTCTTAAAGTAGAGGAAAAAATCAAAGAAAGATCCAGAGATCAGTGTTAGACATATTTTGGAAATATTAACGTGTGACCCTTCCTTCTACTTGCATGCCTTGCAAAATTCCTGACATTACCTTTTCATGCTGCCCTAGTGTTTTGATTTGCTTTTCTTTTTTTTTTTTTTTTTAGTGTAAGTATTTTTTGAAGAATTCACCAATGGTCTTACCTAAAGATTTTTTTAAGTTCCAAAATGGTGTTTCTTCCTAACCAAAAAAATACTTGAAATGGATTTATGCTATGTGTTTGACTAGTTGATATCCCTTGTGTAGAAACTGTATATAGTTTTCCCATGTATGAGTGTGAGCTCTGTACCAAAAATATTTAATGGTGAGATTATAACGGTGGTTTACAGAACGTTAATCTTTTGTGCTACATGAAGGCAAAAATTCCTCAACCAGGCAAAAATATGTTTTATCATATCTTTCTGAAAAAAAAAATACTGCCATTTTCACTCCAATTTATGACTGTATTGACATGAGGATCAAAAACTGAAAAAGTCATACATTCTACTTCTTCTTCTTTATTCCTGGCAGTCAGGATGAAGAGATAACTTCAGAGCTATCAAAAGTTGTCAGTTTGATTTGTTTGAGTTTGGCTCGGTTTCCCAATTTTTTTTTTTATTATTTTGTTATTGCTGTTTTTTTTTTTTTTAATCCTCACATGAAGTGGCCCTAAACATCAGAGTGCAGTAGAAGAAATTTTCCTCCTCTCCTCTGAGGGAGCTGGAAATCTAGAGATACTAGTCTTGATATCTCTTCAACCTGTCTTCTGACATGTGAGTTAGAGATCTCTAGAGTCATGTAACACTGTTTCAGCAGCAAAACCCAGTTGATTGTTATCCCTCACTAGACAGTTAGTCTTTAAAGCAAGATGGGTTTAAATAAACACAAAAGACTCGACAGAAATCTAACACAGAGACACCTTTTGCTACCAAGTTGTATATTAGGAGAATATGCTGACAAAATACTGCAGCTGGCAACAGCTCATAGAGAAGACAGCTACAGTGTCTGAAGTGCACCTTTTGCTCCTAATGACTATTTCTGGTTTTTGTTGTTGTTTCTCATACTGTTAAGCACTGCTAAACCTCCCAGCTGTTCTATCATGTGATCAGCTGTGCTGACAAACAATACTGTTGTAAGGCTGTGTTTTTTCAGCTACCAACTTCAAGTGTGACTGCAGCTCATAGTATGTGGTAAATGTAGAGTGGTTGATTTGCTTTTCTTTGGAAACTGAACTGAACTGAAACTGCTGAAACTGCTGCCTCCTTCTTCAGCACATCAGTCAAAAGTAATCTTACAAATATTTCAGGCAGGCTAACATCTAGCTTCTGCTCTTGTGGATGAAGCATTGGTGATAGTGTTTCACTTGGTAAGCTCAAGAGTGTTTGCTGTCAAAGTTTCCTGTTTATTTCTCTCATAAACCTATTTTGTATCTTATCCATCTCCATAACTAATTTTTATAGCAACAAACACGCCTTAAAAAAGTGAAGAAATCACATCTACACCTTAAAGCGTGTCACTGCAGTAATACATATAGTATTTTTGAGAACAGATAGAAAGCAAGCAAAGACAGGCATTACTGTAGATAAAGGAGGCTCTAACGACAGAGACTTGGATTCTGATCCCTGTTTCTAACACAGCTTCTCTATTTTCTCTAAAACCTGAACTGAACAACATTCAGAATATTACAAAAGTAATCCATGTCATTGATAACAGTCTTCAAAAGTAATCATCATGATTTTGCTTTCCCATCACACACCTTGATTTTCCCCATGTGCCCTTTGCGAGAGCTTGCTCCAGGAGCCTTTGCAAAGCCAACTGCAGCAGGAGTGACAGAGTGTGAGATTGACTACCAAACTATTCATCAGTGTCCCATGTCAGTATGTCTTCTTGGAAAACAGACATTTAATTATTCACAAGGTTTGGTGGTATGCAAGTTATTATTTTTTTTTTAGATCTTGGGTATGTCTAAATTTTGGAATTCAAGATATTATCTACTTATCCACAAAGAAATCTTGGGGAATCTCTGGTCCACTCATCTTGCTTGCAACCTCAATAAAATGCAGTTTGGTATCAGAAAGGAGCTGTTTCTGTATTGTTCTGTTATTCTGTTACTGCCTCTTTGCTGATAGCCCTCAGCCCTTCCAGCTAGTAATTCTATTACATACCTATCATTGAATGAGAATAAAAAAGATACTCAACTTTAAAATTAAACTATTCTTTTATCAAGACAATAATTTCAAAGGTCCTAAATTTATGCACATTCTGTGAGCAAATATGTAACTGTGGCAATCCCTTAAATTGTAGGACATTCATCTTCAATTTCTCATGTCTTCACATTATTTAATCTCTTCCATTGTGACCAAATAGGTCTCAGAGGGGGCAGAATTCTGTTATTTAATTGTTCCTGCAAAACCATCTCCTTGGGAATGATATAATAAATTAAAAACTGAGGTATTGGTCCTATCATGTCTTGGCAGTCAAAGACAGGATAAATTAGTATCTATGAAGATTACTGACATTCTGAAAGATAGAACAAAGTCTTGATCTTTAAATCACCATTTCATTATTTTTATTCCATGGACCTGAAAAATTAAGATTTACACTAGATGTAATGAGTCAACATCTATTTGTCAACTTATTTAAAAAACATTGGTCAATGTAAAAACTTAAATCACTGCACATCAAATAGATATTAGAGCCTTTTAGAGCCTCTAATTTTTTTATATCCATAAACAATCCACTGATTGCTGTTATATATTATATGCATGTATTTAAACCAATGATTCTTTAGCTTACTTCAGTTTTTTTTTTTAAAGCAAATGAGAAAGCATTGTAAGATGCCTTTAATTGAGTTCAGATTGGTTGACTGGACATAAAATTATGTCAAATGAAATTTTAGTCTACAGCTAAGTAGGTTTTCATTTGGCTGTAAACCAAATTAGCTCAAATTGTTAAAAGTTAGACATCAAAACACATGGAGGCGAGAATAAAAAACAAATTAGCTGCTTTTGGAGTGTGAATTCACATGTTTAGCTGCTGTAAGTTCTGTACTTGTTGATAATATTAGCACAATGAACTTATTAAAAATATTCTAGATGAGAAAATAGATTTATGATCACAATAATAGAGTGATTTCAGGTGTCGTATAAGCTTCTTAAGAGTAAGCATATTAACACCTACATAATATTGACATTGTGATCTGAACTCTTGATATTGTTTCTTACACAGTAACCATAACAGATTATGGATGAGAGGAGAAAATTTAACAATTATTGTTTCATCTAAGTGCTCTATCATTAGGATAAATTTGCATTAGTACATAAAACAACACTCTATCAGATTGTTCTGAAATCATATCTGCTGAAAATATTTTAAAATGTAACTGCTATAGTTGTTCTCTGCTTTGCATATTCAGTGGTGCTTACACCTGCAGAAATTAAGAGTGAGAAGTAAATGATACAATTAGGAAGACCTGAAACTGTGGAGATAAGAGTGACTTTTTCCCATATCCACATCTGTGGAGTATCCTGTCAAGGAGATAACCTGGAGACTCTACTGCTCTTAAAAAAAAAAAAAAAAAAAACAACCAAAAATCTGTGGAAGTTTGGATTTTATTACAAATTGAAAATTTAGAAATATGAAAATAGTCTGAAAATAATGTTCTCTATACTGTGAATGGATCATGGGCCTTGTTAAATTGAACTGGTTTTAGTTGTTAGAAGGCTACTCAATTTCTGGCTGCATAACATTAAAACAAATATCAAATAAAATAAATTTTTTAAAAAGTGCTTTGGTAGTGTGAGTTATTAGACTTCTCTTTCTTAGCAGTAGAAAAATTTAGACTGTGATGTCCAATGCAATTTAGTACAAACTCATTACACAACTTATCAAAAGAGAACTCACTTTTTTTTTTCTCAATAATAGACAGTCTTGTCAGCACCTCCCCTGCTATGCACACGTGGTTCCAAACGCAGTCCTGTCTGTAGCTCACAAAAGCACACCAGCAGCCTGTTTCTCGTGAAGCCTCTGAGCATTCCATGCACTTTGAGCCCATACTCCAAACCATGCTAAGGTGACCTTGCCCACCTCACTGAAACAGCCCTGTCCCCACCGACCCGCTGATCTTTGGGACATCCCGCCTTGGGAGAGGAGGTCACACACAAAGGATGGTCACATCCCAGGGGAATGCAGCATGGTGTGCTCTAAAGAAAAGTTTTGTAATTAACCGAAATATAGATTGCATATGAAACAGAGAACAAATTCAGGCTGCCTCTGAGGATAACTGAGATATCAGACTTTGAATTTAAGGATCTTTCTAGTTCAAAGCTACTCCCAGGACTAGGCAGCTTTGTTAAAATGTATGAGTAACACATGAAAAGCATTCTTTAAAACATATAAACATATTTTTTATTGTATTCTAGGAACTATATTTGGAGTGTAATTCCCATGTATATTAAAAATTCCAGTTTTTCAGAATCATACTTGAAAAAACTGTAACTATTTTTAGCTTAGGAAATTTTTGTTATGATGTGTGTGATCATTTTATTATTGCAAGTCCATTTTATAAATCTGTGAAAAGATTAAAATTGATGCATTTATGACAGCATAAAAGGAATTGGGTTTCATTAAAGTGCAATTTCATTCTTTAGAAGTGTTTTGTTATTAGAAAATGCATTGTAACCCATTTTCTAACAATTAATATGCAAAAATGATACTGTAATTTATGAAACCATGAAAGTGCATTTCCAAGCTGTAGCCATAATAGTTGCAAATTTTCAAGTATTTATTGCAGTAGCTCTGCTCATGATAGTGAAATATGTATTGTATTGCTCTTTCTTCTGTAACAAATCTATAATTTCACAAGTTTATAAACCTCCCATAAAACCTCTGCATCTGCTTTTCTTGGTGTAGTTCAAACTGAATTAAGGAGAGCAAAGCAAAGAAAAACTTATTAGAACTGGTCTGGCAGCCTTTGATACAAAAGCTTTTTCTTAACACAATCAACAGCCCTCACCGCTGGAGGAATTATGAATAAAGTGCTACCTGTAATTGTATATGTACAGGACCTGGCCTTGATGTGTGGTGTAGGTCATAAATACAGTCTGTAGTGGCAGAGTCAATTTCTTATTTTTTAGTCTTACTGTCTGTTAATTGTGAATTTAGACATTATCTGGATTTACATAATTTGTGCTTTTGGTCTGAGCAGTTAACAAACATTTTTAATTTTTACTTATAATATTTCCTTATCTAACAAAAGCACATGCAAATCCATTTAACTGGCAAGTGGAATCACAAGTGTAGGAGGTGATATCTTTTCCCATGATTGGAAATCATTCACTTTTAGGATTTTTCCAATATTTTGAATTGCTTTGTTTCCCTAGGTGCTTATATCACACGTGGGATACTATACAAGCTTTTTTTCCCCTGTGTTTCTTATAGCTGTTTTAAATTTAATGCCAAATTCTGCAACATTTTCTTGTTTGATAACCTTAAAAAAAGAGACAGTTATCAATTTTTTTACTTGGATCTGGAATCTTCAAAATTAAAAGTTAAATTATCTTTTCCTTTTATTTATCTTTTATTTATTTATTTATTTTTAACTTGACATATTCACCATCCTGTCTTTTTTTTTTCTGAATTGATCATTCTGCATTATTATTAAGAAATCCATGTTAAACTAAACTCCTATGTGCTTACAGTGAAATATAAAGGAAAGAGTTCCCATATTCAGAGAAACTAGAGAACATAACCATATCCATTCACACAGCTTTCTGTGATTAAAATTATTGATTTTTCAAATTTAAAAATTGGTAATAAAATACAAATAAAAAATATTTTATTAAAAAAGCAATTTTTTCTACAGTAGTAATTTAGGGGAAAATATGTGCATCAAACTCTGAGGGTGACTATCTTCAAAACTAGTTATACACCTTTAAACCCAAACTTGATTTTTCAGGGAAAAAACAATCATTCAAATTATAGATTTGAAAGTTTTTTAAAAAAAAGTAAGAAAATCTTTCTGTTCTTAAGTTCAACTATTGATTTGATATGATAACAAACAAAAAACAGATATAAAGAGTTCTCAATAGCAAAGGATTTACAAATTAGGCTATATTTTTCAAAATTTGAGTTGCGGTTCGGATCTAGACAAACAAATCCTTTGTAATAGTTGGTGCTTTTGGACCAATGCTTCTCATAAACAAACATGTATCACACACATAAAAATCCACCTGAGACTCAAAAGCAAAGTTGCCTGGCAAATGACCAACTCCACACAAAGAGAATTACTGCTGTACATCAGATCAGAATGTATTTCTAAGTAAAAGGGTACAGCAGTTCAGGCTGAAATTCATATACAATAAATCACTCAGTGCTGTCGCTACCATGTGTACTTATTTTTAAAGTTTAATAAGTCCATTACTATGCTTTTGAAACCTAAATGATCCAAAGAATCTTCACATTTAGGAATAGATGACCACATAGGCACCTGGTCATGGTCATATTGTTGAAATATGATTGCAAACTTCAGTGTCAAATTTGGAGTTTGCCTAATCAGTTCCATTGTGTGCTATTTGCTTAAATTTTGACTTTAACAACGCTTCAAACTGTCAATTTCCTCTGTGTTTAATGTCATAATCTTGTAAATCTTTTTTTCTCCAAATATCAGAGAACCAGTGCAGGTAGTTTCATTGGTTTCTACTCTAAGTTTCACTCTATCTAAAAATCTATTATGGTTTTCAAAATAATAGACACACATTGCACAGTTAAATTTTATTGAATTACATGAAATTGGCATATTTACTGCCCTATAACTTAGCAAAACCCCATTTCACCTATTGGTAATGGCTCATTTATAAACACAGTAAGCAAACAGAATTCTAGTGGATAAACCTTCAGAGAACAAGAAATCATTCCACTGTCTATTGTCAAGGTCAGCTTCTGGTCACCCAATTCATATTCACCATGACAAAGGTTAGTTCTCTCTTCAGACTTATATGATGGAGCATGGAGTTGGTAGAGGCTTCTGGCTTCCAAGATATTTTTCTATGATCCATAGGAGGTTTTTCATAAGCATACTTGATTTCATGTAATAAGATTTCATGTTAGGATATTTGCTCTTGAGACACCATCAGTATGTTACTCTGAAACCTATTAGTTTGTTGCTCAGAAATTTTGATAAAAAAGAATCACTCACTGTAAAGCTTTGCAATGTCTGCAATTAGAGAATATTTGACAGAAACCATGAATTGGAGGGTATTGTGACTTTGAGATGTATTCTAATTTATATGGAAAAACGTTCCTCAAGCCAAATGTCCCAGCTTTTCTAGTTTACGATTCTAAAAAAAAAAAACAAACCAGAGGCAAGAGAGGTGAATTTGAATCCCAAAAGGTCCATCTGTGGAGGCCCTAGCGAGACACACTCATCTGAGTGGGATTTCAGTATATATAGCTGCTATAAAACTGGATCATTAGATAACTTTGTATGCATCCCAGCCTGGTATTTACTACTTCAGACATTCGAGAAGCTGTATGGATGGAATGCAGCCAGACGTATATTTAAGCAGATTTACCTCCTTCCCATTTGTGATGTGATCCTTCTTCTGGTATTCTTTGGGGAAAGGGATCTAAATACACAAGGAGAGAGATACAATTGCCCAGAAACAGCATAGAAAATTAGGGAAATGACATTGGCAAATTATTCTGTCTTGATCAGTAGAGTGAAAAAATATTCACAGTTTTTCTTACAGCTGATGAATTTACTTATTGATAAAGAAATCTACTTATAATCTTCTTTTTAAGTGTTACCAAGTTGGTCACCCCATAATGAGATTCTTAACTTTCAAGGAAGAAAGGACACATTTTTTACAAGCTACCATATAACACATATGGAAATTGAAGTGCATCAAATCAGTACAGCTTCTTCCTCATTTATTACCTATATAAATTTAGATTATATTTTTCCTGCCCCAAAACATTTTAATTTGGCTAGCATCATGATAAATATTGCAACTTGCTGAACAATTTAATACTTAAATTATATGGATATTAAAATACTCCTTCAAGGCATGAATAATAAGTACACATTTTGTGCACCTTAGAACATAAATGTAAATCTAGCATTTTATTATATCTTTAACTAAGATGTTATTTTTTTATGCTAATATATTCCAATATTTTAGTTAAAATTCTAGAAAATATCATGCCAAATTTTTCCAGTTAATTAGCAAGCAGAAATCTTGATGAACAGCAGGCATTTTTATGTTACCCATGAACAGTTCTATCTACCATGCATGCTTATTTCTACTATCTTCTAAAAAAATCTGAGTAGAAAGCAGCTGCATACCGAATTATTGTCAGGATTAAAGGAAGCACACAGACAAAAGGAAACAATGTGCTTGCGGAAATAAATCTTTTTGCCCATAAAATATAAATAACATATTCATAATTGGAATGTGCTTTAGGATTTCTGTTCTTCCTACACTATATAAGTATCTGCAGTGCTACTGGATTTTGTGAATGGATTGGAGAAGAAGAAAGTCTTCTTTTTAAAAGAAAGAACATACAGAACATATTATTGATTTTTCCTTTACTTTGCCTGTGCTACGTGTTACAATACCTGCAATATACTGTACTTGCCTCTTCAAGTGAGTTCAGTAATGACAGAATGTCATGAACTTTTCAAAGTATCATCAGAGTCAGTAGTGCATCGTGTCAGAAAGACACACTGAGCCAAGTTACAGCTGTGCAGATCCCTCTAGAAAAAAACAACAAAGCTATTTGTTACAGATCTCATACAAGTATTTAATAATTTATTTGTTGACATTTATGACAGCACTCATTAAAACCAAAATTTTCTTCCCTCAGCATTGAGCAATGGAATTAGGACTCAAGCTGATATTGATTCAGTAACTTCATGCAAGTCATCTGAGACAAACACTGGGTAAAATGTGGACCAAACACACTTAACAGCAGCATCTAGTTTCTGGCTCTTCCTGGGTGCCTTCTATAATTTTTGAACAAAGTTCTCACTATTTTCAGTTTCCCTCTTTTACTGGGAAAGCTGTGCATACTTCTCTGCAGAGCTCAACAGCTCTGAAGAGAGCTGCTGACTCACTGTGCTGGGGTTGTGGGCAGCCTGCTGGGGAGGGCACTGAGGAATGTTGGGTTCAATTCTTTCAAACAGAAGGGGGAAATGAACTTAGATCTCACCTATTTTGGGATAATGTTTCAGCTGGTAAAGTGTAATGTACAAGCTTTGCAAAGCTATCACTGCCACTCACTGCCTGCTGTGTTTAAGTGGGTAGGTCCATCTGAGGTTTCAGAAGAAAAGGAACAAGCTCAGCTGTGCTCCTTTGAAAGAGGGATCAGAAGGAGATGCAGCCATTTAGACAAGTAAGCCTATCTAAAGAAGGACAACAGTCAAGATCCTATCCTGTTTTCAGCATGTCTCTGCTGTAAGCACAGCCCCTTTCAGCAGTCTCACTTCTCTGGGGACAGTTCTGTTACAAATAAACTTTTCTGTGTATTGTGTATGGATCCTGTGATTCCAGCCCAGGCCGCTGCATGCCAGACACCTTATATGGAAACAGTAGGCATTTGAATCCCTGATATTATGGCACTTACCTCCCTTTCCAGAAGTAACACAAAGACCTAACTTGAAGCACTCCTCCCTTATTGTTTTTTTCTCTTTATCTGTGTCTCTTCTTTCAGATGTCCATCTGTTGTGTAAGTTTTCGCAAACATATGAAAACATGATCCAGTTCCACATTTTTAGAAATATGTCAGTATTTTCATAAAAAAACCCCATTAGATAAAACATTTCATAAAAAATAAAACATTTAGAAATCATGTTATAAGACTTTGAGCATCTTATAACATCATTTCTAAAAATGAGTTTTAGTAGAATCATTATATATCTATATCTATCTATCTATCTATACATAGATATATAGATAGATATAGATATGAATATGGTCTGCTTGGCCTAAGGACACACAATATTCACTAATGCAGCACAAATTTTTTCATTCATGGAATGTGTTTAGATATACATGGCAAGCTTTTTGAGGTTATCAAAAATGGAAGAGTACACATGACCAGAATATGTAATAAGTCACCATCATTTGCTGATACTTTCAACCTTGACCTAAAATCATTCAGGTCATTTTCCTAAAAAAACTACTTAGTAGTGCAAAATAATCCATTTTCCTTCTTGTACTCTGTAATGGATTAATTTAACGAACTGTTCACTGAGCTTGCCAAATATATATGACCTTGAACGGATTTTATATAAGTAATCCAAAGCAGAAAAACAACTAGGTGGAAATAAATGCAGTATGTTGCCTTATGAGACTTTGAAAAATTTTCATACCGAACTGACATTATTTCACATGTGGTTTGGAAAGAACAAGGTGGGTTCCTGTTTAATTTCTGGATTTCTGGTCGAAATGAATACCTGGAAAGTCCGTCTTGTCTCTGGGGGAGTTGTCCCATAAGCAAATGAAGGAGAAAGAAGCAGGTTGCTTTTGCAGGTGATATTTGCAATAATAACTCTTGTGAAAGTTCTGGTCATTATTGATGACTTTGGGATTCTGCAAGGCAATGGATTCAGGAAACCTAGGAAGTCTAACATAGGCTAGAATACACCCTTGTCCTTTACAACTGATTAAAAAACCACAGGAGAATACAAAAACGAGTTCATCTACTTGTGTTTTGTCTTCCCTGCAGCTTCATACTGCCTGCACTTTGACATCGTAGTCTTACTCAATGTGTTTAAATATTGTAGGAAATTACATGAAGGACTCCTTCATGTTTTAAACCCCAAAGCAAAATCCTCAGATTTATCAGCTCAGATTGATTTAAAAAAATAGGCAATTAATATTATTTCATAAATATATCAATACTAATCTTAGTGTACTCCCTGCATAACTCTGACTTGTAGTAATTTGTGTTTATTGTAAATGGTATGACAGCCCATGTGTTCATCTGTGCAGTTGGCTGATTCTCCCTCCTTTTGATTTTGCAGAAATCTTTGCTTATGTGATAAAAAGTGAAACTTGGCTGAGGTGATTCTGTTCTTAGTGGTTTAATGTTACCTCCCTGGTTCTCACCAGCACCAGTCTCTTACTATATCCCCTCTTGCATTTTTCACATTTAGAAATCTCTCAAAGAGCACTGTAAGGTACCAGCCAGAGGGGATTGAACAGGAGGAGGCAGAATAGAAATGTCTGTGTAAATATTATATTATATTGTAGATTATATATTTTATACATATGTTTAAATTATTATTTATATGTACATTGATGCAATATTTATAACCCTAGGACGACAAAATAACTGATCTTTCAAATCCAGATACCCAGATGAAAATCATGATTTCTCCCTGACTCCATGATAACTCCAACTCTTGAAGCCTTCCAGAAGGTAAAGGGACTGCACTGCTGGCATGCTATTGCTCCTCAATACTTTAAAGAAAATATTTCAATTCCTATTTGTTCAAACTAAGTCTGATTATACAATGCAGCATTAAGTGTTATGTTGGATTTGCACAGCCTGGTTTTTTGTAGCAGAGAGGCCACAGAGGTGGCTTCTGTGAGAAGCAGCTGGAGCATTCCATGATGTCCAGCAGAGCAAATCCCTGATGGCTCTGAAGATGGGCATGCTGCTGGCCAAAGCTGGGCCATTTAGAGATGCTGGTAATGTCTCTGTGATAACAGATTCAAGAAGAAATCAAAACAAAGGTGATGACACAGTTTTGATTCCAGCCAGAGAAGAGGAGGAGGTGAGAACACATGAACAGAACAACACGGTGACACCAAGGTCAGTTGAGAAGGAGGGGCAGGAGGTGCTCCAGGAACCAAAGCCAAGATTCCTCTGCAGCCCTTGGTGGAGACCATGGTGAAGCAGCTGCTCCCCTACAGCCCGTGGGGATCCATGGGGAATGCGGAGATCCACCCACAGCCCATGGGGGAGGTGCTCACTCCAGAGTGGGTGAATCTGAGGAGGAGGCTGTGGTCCAGTGAGAGTCCTGATGGAGACAGAGGGCTTCCAGGCTGGAGCAGCCTGTCCTTGGAGGACTGCAACCCATGGAAAGAGAGACTCAAGCCACAGCAGTTTTGGGAGGACTGTGTGCCAGTGGCGGGGACTCACCCTGCGGCAGTTTTGGGAGGACTGCTGCCTGTGAGATTGGGACCACGCTGGAGAGTCTTGTGGAGAGCTGTCGCCTGTGGAAAGGAATCCCACAGTCTCACAGTAGAGTGATGTCTCAGTTAACACCATTGGCTTTTTCTGGCAGGTGCAGGTCTCTTTTTCTTCCTCCAAAATGTTGCTGACTGTCCTTGTTTGGGTGCCAAAATTACTGTAATGGTTTGACCTTGGCTGGGTGAAAGCTGCCGACTAAGCTGCTCTATCACTCCCTTTCTCAGTGAGACAGAGGAGAGAATAAGATGGAGAAAACCCAGAGGGTGAGATAAGGCAGTATATTACAGTGAGAGAAAGAAAAATAGAAAGTTTTGCGAACACATAAGCAAAGGGAAAAGTCAGTCTCTACTTCCCATCAGCAAGCAATGTTCGGTACTTCCTGGGAAGTAGGTCCTCAGCAGCTGTAGTGGTTTCTCCAGAAGGCAAATATTGACCCATCATGAATGTTCCCCCTCCTTCTCTTTCCCTTAGCTTTTATACCCGAGCTGACCTCACACAGTGTGGAATATCCCTTTAGCTAATTTGGGTCAGCTGGCCAGCCGTGTTCCCTCCCAGGATCTCGCCCACTTCCCTTGACGGGCAAAGGAATGCCAGTGGTGTGTTATCCACACTTTTCCAGCTACCACTGCAAAGCACTGCATTGTGAGGGCTGTGAACTACCTCAGTCAGACCCAATACAAGTCAAGAAAAAAATTTCTCTTTATATTGGTAAAGTGAATTGAGCAAATGATTCAATGTTTGAGGCATTAGAACAATGCCCTCAATAAAATGCTTCAATATTATAAATTACTAATTAATCACTACAAGTAATTAATTAATTATTGCTAATAACATTTAGTCATCCCTGAAGTGGTAAGGCAGTTGGACTAGATAATCACTGTAGATACCTTCCAAATGAAATAATTCTATTCTATCAAGTATGTTCTTTTATGTTTGTTCTTTCTTGTTCTGTACTACTTCTGAAGGTGAATTTCTTCTGTACTTGAAGTACACTCTAACTACCACAACAGTACTGTTTTATTAGTAGTACCAAAATGGAAGTATAAATCTAATTCATCTTTATTATAAAAGTCAACATACACCTATGAAATATATACATAATATGTAATTACTGTAATTTTCAAAATGTCCAGACTACTCTAGTATTTCTAAAATTATATAGTTCTTTTCTCAGGCAAAATTATTTGCAGAATTTCTCTGAGATTTCTGATAAGTTTCTTGATGACCAAAATTTAATTTTTTGGAATGTGAATTATTAAATAAAATCTATTCATTCAATCATGCTTACAATGAAGATCTTAACTGGTACATAGTCTCAAATATTGTTGAAAACAATAGTTTTCAAGCTGCACAAAATATAACCCTGTTATTATTTTTACTGACAGGTACATTTTTTTCTTAGAAGTCCACCTTCCACATTTTTAATTGTTTTTAAGAATTGTTTAGTAATGCACAGATGTGTTCATTTCATATTGCTGGAATAATGTGTAACAGGCATGCTGTTGCTAAATGGAATTATGGTTTCATACACCCAATTGTCACTATCAGTAAGTCACAAATTGCTAACTGTTACCACATCATAAAATTCCAGAGAGATATACTATGCTAAATGCAGTCAAATGGCTCTGGTATCTAAGATACCACTGCGTGGTAACTTTTGGCAGACACTAACAGTTTAATAGCTCTTAAAAATCCCAGTAATTATTACTTAGCCTGCTATCACAATTGAGAACCCTGCTGGCAGGGAAAAGAAGCCAAAATCAAAGTAGTTATGAAATCCAAAGTAATCCCATATAAAGTCAACCAATTTCATTGGTTTCAAAATGAGCAAGAAAGAAAAACCATCATAGGAAACATGGTATCCAATTATCAAAATCTCTGTCTAAATATAGCGTCCTGTGCCACACGGGATGTGTCTCCTTAAGAGATGTTATAGGTCTGCATCTGGCAGAAAAAAAACTATAAAGGAGTATTGGCAATCACAGAGAATCCTTAAAGTTTGCACACATATGTAACAGTAGATTTAAACATGACAGCCATTCATCCTACCTTTCTAACTGAGTCAATTCCCATATCAAGATTTGCTAAACACTTTAGGTGCCAGCTCCGGGAACTTCACAATGTTCAGTATGTAATACCATGGTGAAAAGGTTTGAGATGGTTCATTTCAGGCTGGCTGAAATGTGGGGTGAGGTGATGAGGATTTCTTTCATGGGCCATCCAACCAGTCATCCTACAGGAATAGCAGACTGCTGCCAATGCAGTTGGAGGCAGACACGAAGCAGTTACGCTGCTGGTATCCCCTTTTTATCTGTGATCACATAAATCTGAGCTTTGCTTCTTAGAGAAGTTACGCTGTTCTCTAACTACCCCAGCATTGCGGGTGCTTAGGAAAACAATGCTCACATGTGCACCAATATTTCTCATCAAGACAAGTTCATAATTTCTGTAACTCCATTGTATCCAAGGGAATCATGCCTGCAAGTAATTTGTCTATTCCATTCAGTTCAATTCAAGGTCTAAAGAGCTACAAAGTCAAGAAGTAGATTAGGTACACTGGGGTTCAATGTTGCCTGGAGTTAAAAATGAATAAAGGACAAAGATTATCAACCTAAACCAAGATGAACACAATTCGTTTTTAAGGATAAGTGATGGAAACTGTACTAGCAAAGAAATCTATGTAATCCTTAAAAGCTGTTCTAAGAACGAAGACAGTAAAGCAAGAAGAATTGCTGGTATTTCAGTCTCTAAGTGTGTTACTTGAAGACGACTCCAAGACAATGGAGACATACATTTACAGATGGATTTTGACTAACTTTAGTTTTATGCATGCAATATATAACTAAAAATTATCTCTTAGCAAAACAGGAGTGAGCTACTGCAGACCAACAAATTTCATTACTCTTAGAAGTCACACATCTTGCTTGAGCATTAGCTTGGGGTCTTTAGAGAAACCATACAACAACAATTGCAGACACCCAAAGTCCCTTTTAGATGACCTCTCCACCCTGTTTCCAGTGTGAACCTGAAAGGGAAAGGAGATCGGTGTTCACCAAAATAATACACCAGAAATCCCACCAGGAAAGGAATTATTTCTTGTTATTTTTCACCCTTCTGACACTTCTCAAGCAATAGATGAAGGACAAAACTGAATTAGAAACCTTACAGAGCATGCTCTCACCATGAGAATACATGGTATATGACTCAGCTCCTATTATTTAGCATAAAATACCAGTCAAGTAGGGCAGTCTGTTATTTTCACAGAAGTCAGAAACTGTAGTTAACATGCGAGCTTTTGTTAATAGCTTTGTTTTTGCTATGGTTTTACCTTGAATCGGTTAGCTGTCATTCAAAAATACTGCTGTGTGGTTTATGATTAGACAGCAACATAGACTCCAGTTACATAAAAATCTCATGCTCTCAAAAAAAGATTTAAAAGCATATGGTCAGTTTTGAACATAATTCTTGCACTGTAGTAGAGATTTTAATAAAGAATAATAGCCTAAAAATTGGAGGAAAATTTGTTATTTCCTTCCTACATGATTCTACAGTTTTTTTCTCAATTTAATTGCATGCAATTTCTCCACAAGACCATCTCTGACTTAGCTTTATAATATCATTTGGATAATTACCTTTATTTATGCTATTATTTAGAGTGCTGCAGAACTGCTGGAGGCTGGTCTTTGGAGATTGCAGGTTTGCCAAGAATTGTGCCTATCCTCTTTTTATTTTTATTGCTATTCTGTTAAATCATTTTGCTGCAGAATAATTTCATAGTTTCCATGTCATGGTGGCATTTCACAATGCTGTTAAAATGCTAGCACAGCCCTGTAATGTCAAGTCAGGATAAGACATATTATGTTCACATATCAAGATCAGTAGGAATTCTGTCTATACAGCAAATATTTTACTTCTGGATAATCATTAGTTACTTGGTTGCAAGTTATGACTTCTTTTAATCGTGTGATTTTACTGTGTATAATCTGAGTCTCACACCCAGTGTTGTTTGTTCAGTTTCTAAAAATATTAGTATCTGAAAAAGTTTGGACTCTGCACATAGCACTTTGCAGGTGAACAGCTGACTGAAAGAATGTGACAGCAGACCCTGAGGCACCAACAAAAGGACGTGCATTCATGTGTGTGGAGTGCTCAGTTGATTTCATATTAATTTCCTACTCTATTAGTGGTAGAAGTTTATTCCAGTTTCACTGGGAGCAGGTGTTTCTCCTATGCTTTCAGAACAAGCAGCTATGCACATTTCAGTCAATGTCTGTGTGCATAGGGAGAGAAAAAATGGTTTGAAAAGTATTTCACTTCAGTCATGCTATTTCTTTCAGTCACAGATTATATTATGTGCTTTAAGACAAGTTTTTGCTGAAATGTCAATGTGCCTTTATCTATCTATCTACCTATTGAACCATAGAATCACTTAGATCAGAAAAGACCTTTAAGATCGTCAAGACCAGCCATTAAAATGGCCCTGCCAAGTCCACCACTAAACTATACCCTAAAGTACCACATCCACACATCTTTTAATTATCTTCAAGAATCATTAATTAACCACTTCCTTGGGCAGCTTCTTCCAATGCTTGACAATCCATTCAGTGAAGAAATTTTTCCTAATATCCAGCCTAATTTTCCCATGTCAGAACTTGAGACCATTTCCTCTTGTCCTATCTTCTGCTACTTGGCAGAAGAGACCAACCTCCACCAGTCTCTTCTCAGGCAGTTGTAGAGAACAATAAGCTCCCCCCTAAGCCTTCTTTTCTCCAGGCTAAACACCCCCAGCTTCCTCAGCTGCTCCTCATAGGACTTGTGCTCCAGACCCTTCACCACTCCACGCCCTTCTCTGGACATGCTCCAGCACCTCAATGTCTTCCTTGTCAGGAGAGGCTCAAAACTGAACACAGGATTTGGGGTGTGATTTCACAAGTGCTGAATATAGAGGTGCAGTCACTGGCCACACTGCTGCTGATCCAGGCCAGGATTCCATCAGCCCTCTTGGCCACCTAGGCACGTACTGGCACGTGTTCAGCTGGCTGTTGACTACCATCGCCAGGTGTTTTTCCAACAGCTGTTCAGCCACTCATCTCCAGCCCTTGGGTGGATCCTACCTGGCCCCATAGACCTGTGTACGTCTAAGCAGCATATTGTGTCACTGACCTTTTTTGTAGTGTGGGGTTTGATTTCTGGGCTGCAGCCTTCAGGAGTTGGAAAGGCCCGAGCAGTGAAGGCACCCAAGGCAGCAGGCCTTCACACTACAAGGGTGTGCTCCCCTGAGAAGCCTAACAGAGAGCGATGCCACAAGCGTTCCAAGTAAGAGTCAGGGAAGGGTCACTTGCTTGCTGTTCAGGAGCTTTTATTCTTCCAAGGGGAGCAAAGGCAAAATGGCCCCGAGCCGACTCCGGGAAGAACTTAAATAGGATATATTATACAAGGGAGGGAAAAGGATGCAACCTTTAGGGGTCCTTGAGGGGAGGTGCAAGAGTCGACAGAGAACAAATGGGAGAGGGTTGGAGGAGGGATAGAGCTTAGAGAGCTAACCGAACTCTGGGATTGGGATGATTGAACATGGAACATTCTGGAAAGGATGGGGTGCGGTAAGGGTGACAGACAACTGATGGGGTAGGGACAACCAAGATTGACACGGGTATTTAGGGAAACTCAGGGGAGGAGCAGGGAGACTGACAGGGGTTTGGTGGGAAAAATGGGTGATAAACAAGTAGGGACAAACCATTATGAGGGGAAAAAAGAGGGGGTACAAGGAACAAGCCATTTGTAAACTGACTAACATCAAATAACTAACTAAAACATCAAAACATCCAGACCCAATGCCACACCTTTTTGCTTTAGTTTAGGTTATGGAGGTCTTAATTCTGGTCCCCATCTTCCAGCTCAATTAGTTGGGTACATATAGAACAACTGGTCTTCCTGTTAAAGACTGAAACAAAGAAGGCATTATCTACCTTAGCCTTTTCCTCACTCTTTGTCACTATGTTTACCCACATATACAGTAAAGGATGTAGATCCTCCTTTTGCCTCATTTTTTTGCTAAAATATTGATATTACTCTTTTATTGTCTTTTATGGCAGAAACCAGAGTAAGTTCTAGTTGTGCTTTGGTATTTTTAATTTTCTCCCTTCATAATTTCACAACATCCTGCTAGTACTCCTGAGTTGCCTGCCTCTTCTTCTAAAGGTGATACACTCTCCTTTTTTTTTCCCTGAATTTGAGCCAAATCTCTTTGTTCACCCAGGCTTCTCCTCTTCCCTGCCAGATCATCTTTTCGCACACAGGTACAGCTTGCTCCTGTACCTTTTAGATTTTCTTCTTGAACATTTTCAAGGTTTCCTGGATTCCTTTGACCTTCAGCACTTCCTCCCAAGGCACTCCCTCAACCTAAATAGGCCAAAGTCTCCTGTCTCAGAATTCCAAAATAGCAGTTCTGCTAAGCTTCCAGCCTTTCTGGACTACTTCCCAAGGGATTTGTTCAACCAGGCCCTATCTATCTATGACTCTATGATTCTATAATTCTATGATTCTGTTCGTCTATCTATCTATCTATCTATCTATCTATCTATCTATCTATCTATCTATCTATCTCTATCTTTGTCTCACAGGCAGAGTTGCTTGCAGTCAAATTCTGCACACCTATGGAAGCAGAGAACCAGTCAATTCCCATCTCCATAATGTTCTGCAAGATTACTCCAGGAGAATAATCTAGAGTTTATGCAGCACAGATCTCACGGAAATCCTACTTCTCTACACAGAAACTGTTCTTTGAGCTAAAAATAATCACAGTGCCAAAGTATTAAATTATTGTAGCATTTTTAGCAACTAAAATCAAATCAGCTAAGTATTCTGGATCAATTTTTCAAAATTTATCTCACATATAAATTCACTCAACAAGCTGCTACATTCTGTAAAGCCATAACCAGAGAGCGTAGTCTGTTAAATGAAGACAGGCAGACAACAAATCTTCAGCTATGGATTATACTCAAAAGCTGACAAGTAAAACACCATTTTAAGGGATAAATGTTATATTTCCTGTATTGAATTTTAAGCCGGGTCAGGCAAATAGACTCAATCTTATTCTACGAAATTTCTATCAAGTATTTCCTTAAATGTGATTATTCTGGCTTTTCAGTGGAATGCAGCAGGATAAGGAGAAGCTTTAATATCATCTCAACACATCATTATCCTTCCTTCTGGCAATTGGAGAATGTATAGAACCAAAATAGTGCAAAACTAGCAAAAACTGTTACAGGATGCTGAGAATCTTCTTTCTTAAGGATGAAAAAAGGAAATGGTCTCATTGCTCTCATTTTATTATTGAGATTATTGTAAACACAAAGTTCTATCCCTTCATTAGAAGAATTTTAGCATGGAGACAAAGTTTTAGGAAGTGTTTTTCTCATTTTTATAATTTGGTTTTAATAAATCTTCCAAACACAGACAAGACCTACTATTGTGTCATTGAGTGATTTATATTTCTCAAAACCTGTGTTTTTCAGAACCTTCTTTAGTCTTGTGTTTTGCAGTAATCCTCCTCTTTCCTTCTTGTTTTTCCCCATCTAGTTCCTACTTTCTTCATGACTTTCTTTGCAGATTTGTCAGTTTTCTTCCATTTTGTGTGGAAATAGAAATTCCAAAGAGGTTACACTTAGACATCACCAAAAACTTTTATATATGGGTAGATTAAAGCTCTTTTTTCCCCAAGAGTATCATCCATACAAAAAACACGAATGTGTGCAGTTGGCTGACAAAAAAAAATAGGAAAGCAATATTGAAAATTAAAATATATTTCTTAATCCAATGCAGATTTATTCTTTTATTATTTTATTCATCTCTTCGACTAGTTGTTTGTATTAAGCATTAATAGTTATGCTACTTGAAAGTAGAAAACTGCATAGTCTACCATTATCTTTCTGTGCTATTTAAGCAAAAAGAGACAGCTGCAAGTTTTAGCTGAATGTATTTTGGCATTAAAATGAATGCGTTTCTGCAGCTAGAATGGCAACATGAAATCAATTATCTACAAATTCTTGTTTAAGTGATATGTTGGTCCAAGTGCGTTTCTCAATAAGAACATACTGTAATGCACAGGTGAAGGCAAGAGATGTCCATAAAATTAAGCAATTAAAAAGCATCAAAAGAATATTTTCTACAAAATGCTATTTCTAAGGTAACAATATCTCCATGAATTATTTTGTTGTATGAATACTATGCTTACTACCTACCTATTAGTGTAGTATACATGTATATATGTATGTGTATGTATGTGTGTTCACACAGGTTAAAGGAGAAACACATGTAGAGTCTTTATTTTATTTAAAGGCTAACGAAAATAATGAATCAGTAGAGCATTAGGGCTTTCCTAATACATGTTTTAAAAGAAGAAACACCCCAAATCTCTTTCTATTCAAATATATTTCTAAACCTAGAGGAAATAAAAAATCCATCTTTGGTGTTATCTCATTAATTAATATCTGGGGATAATCTGGTTCCTAAGAAAGGACAATTATTCAAAAGTAGGAGAAATAATTACTTCTTGAAAGTTCAGGGAGTGATGGTATAAATATTTGCAGAGAAATTGCCTGTCCACAGTGTTTATGGATGTGGGGCTAGAAAATCTCCTTCATTTTCCACTTTGCTTTTCTGTTCATGACTCAGTCCTTTAATTAGGATGTTTCTGTGCCATTAGCAATACCAGGAAGCCAGTGACGCAATAAATCATATGGAACAGAGAGATAGAAGCAAGAGAAAAGATAAATAATTTGTAAAAAAAGTGTAGCAACCACATATATCCAATAAATCATTGGAAAGTAGGAACCTGAGCTTTGAGGAAAAGGAAAGGGCAGCAACAGTTATTGTCCTTCCCCTTCCTTTGCATGGATTCTAGGGATGTTATTATACACCTGGACAAAGATTTTTAAGAAAATAATATTACAGAAGCTTCTGCAATGCAAAGATTATAATTTTTTATATCCCCAAGTAATATTATAAAATCACAAAATTACAGAATTTTTTGTGTTGGAAGGGACCTTAAAGATCATCTAGTTGTAACGTCTGCTACAGGCAGGGACACCTTCCACTAGAGCAGTTTGCTCAAAGCCCCATCCAATCCTGACCTTGAAAACTTCCAAGGATGGGACATCCTCAGCTCCTCTGGACAGCTTCCTTCTACTGTCTCTCTAACCTTTGAGTAACGGATTTCTTCCAAATATCAGGTTTAAATCTCTTGTTCTCCTTGCCCTGTCACTACACGCCCTTGTACAAAATTGCTCTCACTCTTTTTTATAAGCTCCCTTCAAGTACTGGAAGGCTGCAGCGTGGTCTCTCTAGAGTCTTCTCTTCTCCAGTCTGAAGAACCCCAGTTCTATTGTCTTCCTAGGAGAGGTGCTCCAGCCCTCTTGCGTCTTCATGACCCTCTTGTAGACCCACTCTAACAGATCTAAGTCCTTTTTGTGCTAAGGTCTCCAGATAAAGATATGGTTCTCCAGGTGGAAGAGAGTGGAGCGAAGGACCAAAACCACCTCCCTCAACCTGCTGGCCTGTCTGCTTTTGGGGCAGCCCAAGACACTGCTGATTTTCTGAGGTGTGTGTGCATACTGTTGCCTCATGTTCAGCTTTTCATCCACCAGAACCCCCAAGTCCTGCTCCACAGGGCTGCTCTCAAGGAGTTCTTCGTCCAGGCTGTACTCATGTATGGAATTTCCTGAACCCAGAAGCAGCACTTTGCACTTTAAACTTGTTGAACCTCATTCGTTTCTCATGGATCCAACTCAAGCTTTCCAGCATCTCTTCTTTCTGCAGCAGCTTCAAATAATCTGCAAACTTGTTGAGGGTGAACTTGATCTCATTGTGTCGTTGATAAGGATGTTAAAGAGCACCAAAGACAGGGCCCTGAGGGACACCACTCATCATAGCCTCCACCTGGACATAGAGCCATTGATCATAATGGTCTGGCTGTGTCCATCCAGTCAATTCCTTATCCACCCAAAAGTTCACTCCTCAGATCCATGTTTCTCCAATTTGGAGATGAAGATGTCATGTGGGACTGTGTTGAACACTGTAAAGAATGCCCTAGGTAGAGAGCATCAGACAGTCTTCCCTTATCAGCTGTTGCAGTCACTCCACCATAAAAGACAGTAGTGCTTAATGTGGAGTAACTTAATATCAAGTCAAAATCTTTCCATCCTATGAGATGCAAATACACTGTACATGCAGCAGTAAGATTGCAAGTTGTTGTCAAGTAGGACCTATATTTGCATATGTCTTCATACTGGTCATGCTCTCTTTGAAATTGGTTCGGCTTGTAATAAATGACAATTCATAGTATTTGTAAAGCATGCGACATGCTACCTTTCAACATGAACAAAGATGTTATTATAAGTAAATATATTTATTTCCGTCTGTACAGCACTTTCGTATAAGTGAATATCCATTATCTCCTATCCTGAATCAACTTCATCTTCTCTGACTTTAGGCACCTGCAGACATTTCTAAATTAGGCTCTTGGTTGCCATAGGTTCTTTACTTATGATACTGATGAGAAAGAGAGGCATGCCTGGAGGAAAACACCTTGTCTATGATCTGAACCTCCCCCTGGAAACGCCTCTCTCCTTGCTGAGTACACAGAGAGCATCCATTACCTATGCTTTTAAATGGAATGCCTGGAGATATGTGGAATGAATCAGGAGCCCTGAGCCTTTTCTTTCACTGTTACAACACTTTATCTATTTGCTCTAGGTAATCAAAAATTCTCTGCAGAAGGGACTGTATCTTCTGGTTTTTTTCATATCAAATAGCCTAGAAAAATGTTTTAGAAAGACAGTACTTTTTTTTTTTTAAGCATTTTGGGGTTGTATGTTACATACTTCAGAGACACCATTTCATTTGAACTTCTCAATAAGTCTCTACTTTGAGAAACATATTCTCCATTTAGTTTATAGTCTTGACTTAAAGCCTTGCAATGACTTTAGTCAGAACAAGACCGGACACTTTTTCATTACATCAACATTTAATTCAATCAGCTGTGGAATAGTTGTAACTTTGGTTTATTAGATTTGGTGAAGCTGAATTGGAAAAAGATGACAAAGCAAGCTGAATTTTATGTGTGTTTTTACAATCATTACATGCAATAACTCTTGTTGCAGAAACACTACAATATTTGTAGATCTGAGATCTCATCGATCATTTACACCTGGTGTCTTTGTTTGACAACGCTTGATTAAAAAAATACCCAAGCCCAAACAAATGAAATTATTATAATATATAGCATTTTAGAAAGAAAATCTATCTAAATTATATATATATATATTCTTTATATATATATATATATCCTTTTACATTCACCAGGTTTTGTAACCCGATTTCTCAGGTGGAAGTGTATTGATCCTAACTGTAGGTCATTGCTGTATTTATGGCACAGCAGAGCTTTTCTATCCTAATGCAGAGGTGTAAATCTACACTCTTAAAATCCAAGACAGTAATTCAGACAGTAAACTATATCTTACTCTTCTCAACAATGTGTTCTTTTTGAACAAAAATCTTTTCAGGTGAAATTTGCATAGGAACAGTTTTGTCTTTATGGAACACTAGGGTATTCCTCAGTGTATTTTACAAAAATGTCATAAAGGTGAAAATGTTCCAACAACTTGCAGTGATATGCTGTATGTTTAAATTTTTCTTAAACTCAGCCATGCAGTCCTGTTAGTGCTGTCATCCATAATTAAAATTTGTGATGAGGTTTGAACTCGGAATTCCACCAAAGATTTTATATAGGCTTGAATTCAAGAGGCCCTTTGTCATGTTCAAAGAGACAATCAGTTCACAGGAAAACTCTTGCTGGAGCAAGTGGAATAATTTTGTAAAGACCACGTAAAATTTAAGTCTTTAACAATCTTGAAAGAAAGTGTTTCTTTCTGATAGCAAATAGCTGAGATTTTTTTGAAGCCAGTTAAAATAGTTATTGAACTTGTCTTGACAACATTTTAGGCTGCCTTGTTATAAATCCCACAAAGGCCCTACAGACTGATTTACATTTTTAAGGTTATCTTGAAACCAGATGAAAAACTTCTTAAATTCTGAATTATGTTTGGTAATCTCTCCACAAAGGTTTTAACAGACCTTTGTTGAATCCAGCATGAGTATCTCCCTAATCAAATTATTTTTTTAATAAGAAGGGCTAAGGAGATATTTGGTGGAAACCTACCATCAAAGACATTAATCTGGACTTTCTGCATCTAAGACAAAACAAGAGGGAGAAGGAACACTAAATTCATAACAGACCTTAGCACATGCACTGCTATAAAATAAAAACACCTAATTCTACACTACCAAAACAAAGAAGATCTGAAACTTGAAATATAGTCTTGTTTTTAACAAAAGATTGCACTCTGAAGAATGCAGCCAGTTCAAACTGGCTAGTCTAAGTCTATCACCTAAAAAGATGTACATTGCAAGGCAATGGCTTTGTGGTTGATGTATTGAGTTTTTTATTATGGCGACAATAAAATTTTTGTTAATCTTCATGCAGATTTTATCATATCCTCTAGAATTTAGGAAGCCAATAACAATTTTAGAGTGGCCAGCTCAGGTGGTTGCGAAAATCAGTCTGGAGAATGTAAAAAGGTGTGTGCGTCAAATTTCAAGTTGGTGAAAAGTGAGGCTTACATAATATAATTGCAATATCACTTGAAAACAGCAGGAAAGTAATATGGATGAGCTAAAGAAAGATGCAGGTGGAACAAGAATGTTAGAGTGGAAGAAATAGAATCAGTTCACAGCCTCTTGTCTTGGACTCCTACCCAGAGCTCAATCTGCATCTCAATCTGCTTCTTGCACTGCAGCTTGCAAGTCGACCTACCTGCACCAGGTGTATTCCTCTCAATGACAAATCTGGGGGTATTCACTGATTCTTGGTAGACTATTGTCAGTTTACAAAAAAAAAAAAATTTTAATATGTAACAATGCATTTTGGAGTCAGGGTGAGGAGGTAGCACTCAGAATCTTGCATACTAATGCAAAAAAATCTGCAGTTCAAAGCAGATTGAGGTGAAAAATTATTAGCAATTTCATAGACTATGGCTAATATCACATTTGTGCTAGATAATATACTTTTTACTGTATAAAAATCTCTAACCAGGTTAAAGCCCAGCCTTTTCTTCTTAAAAAAACCCGACTTTTTAAAAACTTAGGTTAATTGTCATCACACTTGACAGTAATTGTTATTCTTATGGCACATTTTATTAGGAAGAAACACATTAATGTTTTAGAAGAATAACTATATGCCCCATTTTTTTTCTTTTTTGTACTTGCTCATATTCCTCCAGAGGAAATTTTATGGAAACTTTGGGTGAATCCCACCAATAAACTGTGTCAATCCATACTAGGCAATTAAATTGTATATTTAATCTGTTTTACTTCTGGAGAAGGCCTGTGTTTCACACCCATTAGTTAATTAACTGGCCCATTAGTTGGACTGACACCAATTTAAGGGGTTGAAATATAGCTTTCTTTTCACTTGCAAGTGCTTTTCAAAGTCAGATTATGATATACATGTAACTAAACAACATTTTTTGCCATGGATTTTTGGGAATGAGCTTTACCTCTAAGGCAGAGCCTTTGATTTACTAGGGCCGATGCACAAGTTGCTAATCAAACCCCTTAGTTTTATTCTGTCTGAGACTAAGACAATGAAGGACATAAAGTGATGTACTTTTTAATGTTAAATGCCTACAAGAGACTGGAGAGTATACGAAGGATCAAGCTTCTACCCAACCTCCCTTTGACTTTGTAAATAATTATTCTACACTCTGAGCTTAAAATCTTCTAAATAAAGATTCGCTAAGGCCTAATATTTGCAGGAATAAAATAGTAATGCCTTATAATTAGAGTGCCAATACTTTTTGTATTCGTACAGAATTTAGTCCTTTTTGAGATGTGTTTGAAAGTAATTTCAATTCACCTGCTATCTTTTACCTGAACATTCTCTTTAAACATTCTCTTCCACAGCACATATTTTGGTCAGCTACTTTCCCAGAAATCTGGAAAACTTCTATCAACCTTTGGTAGCATCTTTCAGGCTATACCAGATTCAGAAAAATCCCATTTCAGCCAATAAACCTGTAGCAGACATTTGAGATGTTTACAATTCACATTTTTGATGATGATGCCTATCAGGCCCTTTAGAACAAATTGGTATCTTGACAATCAGTCCAGAGTGCATTCCAAATGAAACGGGAGTAGTCGGTATCCAGATAAATAAGGACAAGGATGGGTAGATAAATATTGCCTGTAAATCAGTTCTGGGGTTTGCAGCCACTGCTAACATTTCTGTTGATTAATTTCAGCAGAATGACTGTATAGCATTGTGACCACATCTGAGTTCCAATTTCTGAATCTTGTGGCATGAAAAGCTATTTCAGGAAACAAAGCAGACACTTATTGAAGAATTTTTCGATTTCTTTCAGTTAATCAAACTCAATTCAAAGCTTATAAATGGAATTTGGCTTGGGTTACTGTTATGGTATGGCCGTGTTTTGAAGTTACTGCTTTTCTAGTTCACAGCATGGTACTGTGATGATGTTCTAGTCACAGTTTTAGCGCATTTTCTCTGACATGATTATACGAAAATATGTACAGTGACCGTATACAGACATTTGGGAAATCATTTATGAAAAACAGCTGACCAGTATTCAATATTGTCAAGATGACATCTGATTGCTCACATGGATTCTTCCTGTAGTATGCCACCAGAATACAGTCCTTCAGACTGGATCTAGATTTAGGGAAGTTTATCAAAAAATTGTGAGCTACACTCAGAGATTATAGAAATATGTATAGCTCTAGCAAAAATTCTATAGATTTATACAGTTTAAGACTATTTCTGTGCATCTATTAGGAAGCTAGCATATATGACACAGAAATCCCCTAGTGAAATAACCCTCTCACCACACATACCAGATCATATCTTTGTTTGTTTGTCCATTTCTTTAATTAATTTAACCATTCTGCAGGGTCCAATAAACTCTATCATCCCAAAAAAGGGGGCTGTTACTTTGGGAAAAAGTGGTATTGCCTCTAAACACTTCTGGGAATGTGAGCACTCTCGTGTGAAGCACAGAGCTTCATACTGATAAGACTTGAAGTATGACAAGAGGTTGCAATTTCTGTCTAACACCACATTCTCAAAGATGGTGGAACACGTTTGAGTGAGAAATAATTTGATCTTTATGCTATTTCTATCCTGAAGCTCTCTTCAAAAGAGACAAATTGTGATAAATTATGTGTGGTAGAGTTCTCTTGTGACTGATGGCAAAAAAAAAAACAAAACAAAAGAACCAAGCTATTTCACTTAGGTGCTCACTGTGGAATAAATCTAAGCTTATCAGAAATAAGACAAACATTTTGCAAGTAGTCAACCAGCTCTGCTGCTCAGTTTAGAAGCTCTGTTTTTAAGTTCCAGCCACTACTACTCAATAGATTCCACTTTTTTCTTTCAGGGGACTGGTAATTAGCACAAGTACAGTTATTGTAAGGTAATTATATGTTCTAAAACTAATGTACTTATGTGAACCAGAGGGTAGCTTACCATGTGAACATTTGACAAGCAAACAGGTGCTTAAAAGATTTAATGGGTTTGTAGCCATCTGTAGTGATTAATGATGTTTAAGAACCTCGCTGCAACTCATAATATCATCATAAATGAACACTGGGGCGTTCCAGTTCAAAAAAAGAACTGTAAATGATTCTTAGATTTTCCTGCTCAAATTCCTTTTGCTTAGTTACAATTTTGTATTCCAAAGGGTAATGAATAATTGAACTTTCTCAGAAGCAATAAAGAAAAAATAAAAACTCCTCCCTCTAACTTCTCTCCATGCCCACCTTTTACCACAAAGTAGAATGAAGTACCTTTTTCCACATACAGAACAGAAAATTAGAGCAGATTTTCCTTCTTTATAAGCAATTTCTTGCCTCTCATTTCTCTTACTAATCAGAAGCCTAGACTGTGCTATTTGTGTTCCCTACATCCTGTAGAAATGTTGAATTTGTAACCAAATTCGTGCTGTGGCCAGATACTTCTCCCCGCCAGGAGATGGAGAGCCAAATATGAATAAAAGAAACTGCCCCTGCCTGTGGCTGAGAAGTGGTTATGACTGAATAGCATTAAGCTATACATTATACTATATAGGCAAATTACCCTATATTTTCAAGGTGATGTCCCAAGATTTCATAGAATCAGCCAAACAGGGCATATATATTTTTTTTCCATAAATTGGCATCCAACGAGCAATTGAGATGTATAATTTTAACTCAGATTTTTCACACGTGTTTGAGCCACCTTTAACCAACCTACTTCAAGTATTCTTAAAAATGTGGCAGTACAGCTTCCAGGTGTGCCACTCTGACTGATGTGGCCTCAAGCCAGTGACTCTGAAATGTCACCTGCTATACCAGCTGATAGCCAGATTGCTAACAATAGTCAAATAGTCCTGAAATACAGCAGAGACATTAAGAGTAACAAGCTGCAAGCTTTGTACACGCAAAAAACTGAGGCCTGGCAAGTTTGCTTTGCCTGAATTTTCTTGACCTTCTTGCACCTTTGTTTCACTTCGTTTCGTTATGATGGCAGCTTATCTTGTTGATCAGGTGGCAGTTGTGCTTTTTGTTAGGTTGTGTGATAAAACTCATCTGCACACCCACAAAAGACCAGAGGCACCATGGCAGGTGGGGGAGTCTCTCCTGGCTGTTTCCAGTTTGCTCCCATGTCAATCACCGGGGATCCTTTAGCCCCTCAAAATCTCACCTCTGCAAACCCAGAGAGCAAGAGCACAATGGCAGAGGGCCAAGGAACCACAGTTAAGGACTCCAATGGAGATGCATCCTGTACATACCTCTCCAAGCAGGGTCTCAGCCCCACTGACCCAGAGTGAAACTCATCATGAAGAGTCACTGGGACCAGATCTCCCTCTCACCTTTTGGATTAAGGGAATTGCTGCCAAGGGGTATGGGAAACCATATGGGAAGCAGAGACAGAGGATGTTGGGATTGCCCAATAATTATGAAGGCATGATTAGGAGAGGAACCAATGGTGAGAAAAGGGAGAGGTTTAGGTGATTTGGGGAGAAATAAGTATGGGAAATAGACGAATGAGGGTTGTTTGCATGTAAGCAAGGGCTGGTCAATGTAGTTTCTAATCCTGTCCTGGGCTGAACCACTGCAGTCTGCCCTGTCTCCCTGTTAAATTCCTTCAATTATTTTCCAGTAAGTGGCTCTTTGCTCCATGTGCAAGTGAGTGTATGGGTCTGTGGTGTCAACTGGAGTGAATGCAGTAAGTGTGGGACCTGAACATTTCTGTGTGTGTGTGTGTGTGTGTGTGTGTGTGTGTGTGTTTGTGTGTGTGTGTGTGTGCGCGCAATGGTCTGCACCAGCAACTGCAATAGGATTATGGTGCTGTGACCTTTGGGTTTCATATGTCCAGGTGTTAGCAGTTGGTAAGACTGGGATCGAGGGACAGCAGCTGGTTAGGCTGGGTGTAACAGGCCAGCTGCTTGAGGGACACACACTGTACATTTACAGAGAGGATATATGAGGATCATATGATATATGATCCTACTGTCATATCTCCATCTTGCTTAGCCAGAGACAGGAGCAGGTTGAAACTATTGCGCTGTGTTTGTCAGTGTTCCAGGTGTCTCTCTGTAATTTAAGTGGTCAGATAAAAACATTCATGATGTCTACCTGTGCTCAGTGTGCATGTGCCTAGTGGGAATACATTTTCAGGCTCATTATTTTCTAGACCTGGGGGTATGGATCTGCAGCAGTTTTCCTCTCTCAGGTTGTTGGATCTAGTATGACATCTTCCTCTAATGTTTCTGTTTATCTTTGTGTCATTCAATCACAGTTTTATATCAATAAGAGTAATAAGTAATTATTTTGTGTAACACAGAAACAGTGTACAAGATCAGAAGTCTGAGAACTAAAGATATAGGATGTGTCTTGAAGCAATGTGGGACTGGGATGGTGAGAGATGGAGAACAGCCTTGGCACTGGGGACCCCACAGCTCTAAGCAACTGACCAACACTTAGTTATGGAGATGAAAACATGGAGCTGGACAAAATTGCTTTTAGGGACAAGAAGGAGAACAAAGAAGTGGTATCAAACATACCGAAAAGGCAACATATGTTGTAAGTTTGGGGGTAATGTGGTATGGAAACAAATGAGTAAAGAGAAAGACATAAAAACATTTAAGCAAACACATCAAATTTACTCATAAGAACCACTGAAGAAGAAAGAAACCATTAACATTTCATTACTCCTGGCAAAGAAGCCTGGATACTACTGGCTTTTCATAACACCTCCCAACCCTCAACCCTAGTAGACTTAACCCACCGATATTAGGACTCAGAGGAACAGAGGAAGGGTGAGCATAACACCTGGAATAGGGGTAAAAACTGTGTGAAACAATTTTAACTTCATTTTTATTCTTTCTTCAACATTTAGGTTTAGATTATTAATGGCTAAATTCTTAATATTTCCATAATACAAACAATAAACGAATGACTACATACACACATATATATATATAGACATATGTTTCCTCTTTGCAATTTATAAGATTTTGAGCATAACAATACATATGCTGACAGGTAGCTGACCTTTAGAAATGGCTATCACCATAAATCTGGCAAAGTGTGTGGGCACACAAGAGGGATGTATTCTGGAACACTGGAACTAGGTGAAGAGAAGGGCAAAGAAAAGGACAGAGTGGTATTGCAGTGGAGTACTCATGGAGGAAAAAAGGAGAAGAAGAAAATGCTATGGATAGAGGGAAATGTTGCAGGAACAATATCTGAAAGAAACCATAGTACATTGGTTCAGGGATCTTTTTCTAAAACTTTTAAACAGGAATTTATCAAAAAAAAGCATTGTATCATTCTATGAATGCTAGTGACAATATTCTGTTAAGTATTGTCTCACTTTTTCCAGGCTATGAAAGCTGTTCTAAAATCAATTGGATCAATAATATAGCCTCTAAAAATAAAATCTCCTCCTGTTCCTCCCTTTTCAGTTGTGAATCAGAGCGCTGCTTTATATAGATGATACTTACAATAATGCCGCTTATATGGGTTTGAATGGACAATACCAACCTCAGCACAGAAATTGTTCCTGATCTATTTTGGATTTTGGAATTTGAAAACTTGCAATTCTAAAGTTTTAGACACAGAATACAAAATATTCTTTACTTTTTATAAGACTACCTACCATCTTCAACTAGGCTCACCAGGAACCGAAAATAAATTACTTGAGATCCAAACACTTGTCCAAAGGTTGCTACTACTCTGACTAATGTAGCTATTCATTTGAGTGTGGGTTTTTTTTTTAAAGGCCAAAGAAATGTTGGAGCACTTGCAATTGCTCCTAATTCATGGCCAGCGCTAATCAGTACATTCTTAAATCTGCTACTATATACAGCTATGAGCCCCAAATGGTTGGTACTCACACCTACTGCCACATGCACTCAAACAATATAAGCAGAGGATCCTTTTCCTTGACCTGATTATTGTCACACCCAAATAAGTTGATGACATCTAACCTATCTAAGTAATATCAAACCTAATTTCTCATTGCCCCCCAATTCTTGAACACTACTGATGGTAATCATGTTATCCATCTGATCACAGCTGACCTTTTCAATGAGAATGGACCTCTCCAGTCAACTTCACATCATTGAGCCTTCTAAGCTGATATATACTGTAACATCCTCTCTTTGGTTTCACTGTCACTTATAGTTTATATATAGAAATCTTTCTTCTTATAAACCTTTACACACTTCACTAGCTGGACTTTATTTGATCCTCTGCCCCATTGCCACACTTCCTACCCTTTTTATTCCTAGTCATTCTTCATGTTTTATGGAAATCATATACTCTTTCTAAAAGGCATATGTGTCTGTGTGTGCATATAAATATATATAAATATGCACACACACATTAGAATGTGATCTGATTAACATTGGCAATTCCTAGATATCCTGGTTTTGACTGGGAGAGTTAACATTCTCTATAGGAGCTCATACTGCTAGGCTGTGTTTTAGATCTGTCACCAAGGCAGTGCTGATAACATCATGTGTTTAAGCTGTTGCTTAGCAGAGCTTGAATAGTGATAAAGTTTTTTCTCTTTCTCACACTGCCCTGCCAGCATGTACACTGGGGGTGCACAAGGAGTTGAGAAGTGTCATAGAGAAAAACTTCAAATAGAAGAAATCTAGAGAGGATTTGCATCTAGATTTGCATTTGGACTAAGTTAGCTTCTATGAATTTCTCTCCTGGTATTGCCACAGGAAAAGCTATGAGATAAAAGAAGGTTTTTCAGCATAGTAAAACAAATTATAACAGAAACCAGTGTCTGGAAATTGAAGCAACAAAAATTTTGCATATTTTAAAGTTGATATTTTAACTGTTGGAAAAGCTTGCAAAAGATCACTTGGTAGTATATTGCTTAAAATATGAACATCTAGACTAATTTTTTCCTTGGGAGATTTATTCTCACTTAAAGTGAAATCATTAAATGACATTTGTGTAGAAAGTCAGGCTAGGTAATCACAATTTCTTTTTCTGGTTTTAAGAGTCTGCCAAGTTTCTTTCAGTCTGTTTAAGAGATGGCTATCACATATCCTGAGCTGGAAAAAATCTGGGATCTAGATGCTTACCATTTAAAAAAATTCAGACTTAAATAATGACTAGTTAGTTTTGTGAATCTCAAAAAGGTAGACTAAGAGTAGTCAGAAAGAAGCTACTTTCCAAATGCTTCCAGGTTCTAATAAGACATAATATAGAGCTACAGTATTGGTATTTAAAAAAATAAATAAAAGAATCAAAAAATAAATGCATTTAAAGAATCAGCAGGAGAAGAACATTTTCAGGCAGTTTCATAACTGCTGAATAATATTTAAATATAGAGAATGTTAGGCCCAGATGGGCATGCTGTGAACTATCCATAATGTTAAATGCTAATATTCATAAAACAACAGATTTCACCCTTTGTGGATTGAAGTACATGAAACTGTTACTGGTCTTTTATTGTTGTTTTCATCAGTAAACCTTAAATAGGTTTGGACTTTAGCAGTTAATTGTTTATCAGCTGAGAATTCTCTCCTCTTGTTCTTCCTTTATCATGCAGTAAAGTCATAAGTGCCTAAGAATTAAGATTAGTGATCTGTGTGGGTTTGAGTTTCAAGATGTCGATATTGTGTCATTGCTCACCCATGCCAAAGGAATGGAACAACCTGTTCTGGCATTTTCATGACACACAGCAAACATAACCCACGTGCAGGCCAAACCTCAGCATATTTGGTAGGGTTGCTGCTGCTTCAAAAGACATAATTACCTCAAAATCTGTGTGAAATACTGTGAAGTATCTATTACTGTGCACAGTTGAGTAGAACACCAAAAGCAGCACAAGTCAATGTCACATTTTTAAATGGTGAGTGAGCACTGTTAATGTACCCACGCTGCCTCTTTAAAAGGAAGCAAACCACAACTGTAAAAATTAATCAGAAAAGGCTAAAAAACAATTTTCTTGGGAAAGAAAGGTAGGGTGAATCAAAACTGTCTTTACCTGTATATTGCACAAAACATAATTTTATTTATTATGTTAACTGCATGCACAGCTCAGAGGTCACTAATCAAATTATTAAAGCAAATAAAAACAAAAAATCACTTTGCAGGGGCAGGAGGTGAGGTTTGAGGGGCACTAATTTTCATTGCAAAGGATGGCCTAAATATGTCTAGTCTTAACTGAAAAAAATAAACTCTTTTCATTCTAATGATTTATGGGAGGCATGTCTGATTAGGTTTGTATCTCCATTTTCTCTTGTGGTCTCAGTTCCCAAACAAGCTGCCTGTTCAATGATTCACTGGCATCACAGAACCAGAGTGCATCATAAAAAATGCAATCTGGTCAGACAGCTTAATCCAGTTGATTGTGAAGACAGACAAAACCAAAATTAGACTACATTACAGTACAATATTTCAGCTGCAAGGGACCTACAGCCATCATCTTGTTCAACTGCCTGACCAAGTCAGGGCTGACCAAACATTTATGCACGGTCTTAAGGGCATTGTCCAAATGCCTCTTAAATGCTGGCAAGGTTGAGGTATAAACCATCTTTCCAGGAATCCTGTGTTGGACCACCCTCTCAGTAAAGTAGTGCTACCTATTGTTCAGTACAAAACTCTGATGCAGTTTTGAACCATTCCTGTTACTTGATTCCAGTGAGAAAAGCACAGCATCTCCCTCTCCTCTTCCCCTCTTCAGGAAACTGTTCAGAGCACCGAGGTCACTCCTCAGCACCCTTTTCTCCAAATTAGGCAAATCCAGGGTGCTCAGATGCTCCTTAGAGTATTTTCCATCCAGCCCTTTCAGAGTTCCAATGCCCTGATTCACTCACAAATTCAACTGATGCCATCTCTCTACCTGTTCTCAAAGATATTAGTAGCTGCATCCACTTTCATAAGTAAATTTTGTATTTAGTAGTAACTGCTGTATAATTAAGGTCATTAAGGAGCCATTAATGAAGAAGACTTTGCAATATGCAAATGAAGCAAACTTCTTACTTACATGGGGAATTGTATTTGTGCTCCTCTTCTTTTAGGTAGAAACACATAGTTCATATTCTATAGGTCTACATTAAGATTTTTCCAGTTATTTTCTCTTTGCCTGTTTCAGATGCTTTCCCCAGAAGCGCAGAAGCACAATGGAAAGCTTGCTTATATGGAGCAGTGTTCAGTGAGGAAGTGCTTAACCAGGTCACCCATTTCATCAGGTTATCTTTGCAGGTGTTGGTGTGCATGATATTAATGTCAATTATTAGAAAGACAAGCTATAGCACTGCTATATTTGGCCAGTGTAATATTTTAAAGTTTAAAATATTTTAGTCTTTATGGACTTCATATTGTCAGGGCATTGAATTAAGATGGTGAGATAACGTAGACCTCGTAGACCTCCTGCAAGAACTGAAGACACTGGGGATGGTAGTTAATCCCCACTGCTGAAACAATGTTTTCTTCTTGGGGTTTACGTGCATCAGGCTTGATATGCCAGCAGGAAGAAAAAATCAAAGTGGATAATTCTATATGAAAAGCTAGATGTGGAAGAGGAACGCAGTCTAGTTTAACACAAAGTACAAAAGACCCTGAAAAAGAGTAGGGGAAATTCAAATACGCTAGGACATTCAAGGGGGTGGATGGTGATTATGTAGCAGGCTCATGCGGACCTAATCATACAATCTGGTTTTGTGTTAGGTTTATGGAATCATAGAATATGACCTTGTGATAATTTCAAGATGAAGGTGTCTATGGATATTCCTAATCCAACTTCTTGCTCAAAACAGGGTGATTTCTGTAGTCAGACCAGGTTGTTGAGGATTTTATACCACTGGATCCTGAAAACCTCTAGGGGTGGACTGAGACTGCACAACTTCTCTGCTTCCGACCAGGCTTCCACCCTTTGCTTCTGCAGAAAATGTTTGTCTTATACTCAATATCAGCCTTATTTTAACTTACACCCCTTGCCTCTTCTCAACCACCCATGCACCACTGTGCAGATCCTAGCTCTATATTCTCTATAACCTCCTCACAGGCCCTGGGAGGAGCATCTGTTCAGCTTATTCACTTTTCTGTTTCTCCAGGTTGGTCTGAAGAATATCTTGCTTCTCCAGGCTAAACAGGACAGGCTCCCAACTTCAACCTACCTTGGTGGCCCTTTAATGAACTTGCTATAGCTTGTAAATTTCTATATTGTGTTGCAGGGCCAAAACTGGACGCTGTATTCCAGGTGCAATGTAATAAATAGTGAATGGAAGAGGAAAACCTCTACCCTTGAACTACTAGCTCTGTTGGTGTTAATACAGCCCAGAATGGATTTATTTTCTGCCAGGACATACTGCTGGTTCATTTTCAACCAGCTGTCTGACAAGACCTCAGGGCCTTATTTCACAGAGCTTCTCACCAGCTAATCTGTCCCCAGCCTCTGCCACTGTAGGGTTTCTCGCATTTCATGTGCAGGTCTGTACATTTGGCTCTGCTCAATTTCATAAAGTTCCCATCAACCCACTTGTGCAGCTCTGCTGTCAAGCCCGTGGACTAGTCTCCTCAGTTTGATAGCATCTCCAAAGTTGATGAGGGCACACTCCACTGCCTTTTCCAGACCGTTGTTAAAGATATTAAGCAAAACAGTTCCCAGGTTAGACCTCTCTGGGACTCTATTTGTTATTAGTCTCCAATTTGATCACAACCCATTAACCCCTGCCTTTTGAGCCTGATTGCTCTCCTAGATTTTTGCCCATTGATTGTTCACTCACCAAGCCTTTAGTGTCCTAAATCATATGCAAGAACATGGGTGAAGGCAATGTTGAAAGTCTTGCTGAAGTTTATATAAATGACATCCCTCATTCTTCTTTCATGTGTCAACCCAGTCAGTTTGTCACAGAGGCAGCAAGGTTGGTCAGGCATGTTTTACCCTTAACAACCCAGCCACCTTCTGCTTCTCCTTCATGTGCCTAGAGATGTGATGTATAAGGACTTTATGATTTTCCCAGAGACAAAATGAAATTCAATGGCCTGTAGTTCACCAGATTTTGTCTTTTGATCCTTCTTGAAGATGAGTGCTTTTCTTCATTCACCAGGAATCTCCCCACTCTCTGTTACTCTCCGGGAAGACAACACAAAACGTTTGTGCAAGGATATTGGTCAGTTTCCTTAGCATCCTGAGGTGCAGCCTGACCTAAGGATGTGTATAGATCAAGGGTTTTCCAGTTTTGATTCTCATCTAATTTTTCTTATCCTTATTTTACCGCTAATTTTTCTTATCCTTATTTTACCGCTAATTTTTCTTATCCTTCTTTAAACTTTGTTAATCACAGGAAGCTGGGATACTCTGTTGATGACTAGTGAGGCAAAAGATTAAGAAACAAAAAGAGTAACTCAGTCTAGTTTGTATCCCTTGCCTCTACACCTTCCCCCTTCCACATTTCTCTTTTCAATGTGTTGCTGCTGATGTTAACGACAGAATATTTTCTTGCTGCTTTTTATGTTCCTTGCTGGCATCACAACTGTGAGTTTTAGCTTTTCTAACACTATTCCTAAGCATCTAGGTATGGTTATTTCTCAGTAGCCTGTACTACTTCCACTTTCCATTTTTTGCATTGAGACAGTGTCCTTGCACAGGATCCCACCAAGATGTTTCCTGAACACACCTAAGGATACTTGCTTGAAGTCCAAGGCAAGTATTCTTGCTCTTCTCTTTTGTCACTCTGCATAGTATTCTGAGCTCCACTACTTCCAGGTCACTACAGCCAAGTCTGCAGTTAATTACCATCTCCCCAGCCAGTTGTTCCTTGCTTGTGAATAGCAGAACCAGATGTGTGTCACACAGGGCTGGTCCTCTCTGTACTTCTCTCCTTCAGGAATCTGCTTGAGTGCTTGCATCCCACAATATGGTCATTCCAGCAAGGAAAAGATCTAACATTCCATAAGAGCCAGGGCCTGTGATACAGAGTCATCCAGGAATTACCCTCTTTTTATGTCTTTTCTAAAGTACTATTGATTTGAATAAGTTGAATGAGAGAAGTCTGACCACAAAATAACCTTGTTATTGCTGCTGAGAGAGCAGATGCTGAACTTCAGTGATGCCCTGTGGTAAAAAAGGCAGATTCTCAATGTGGAGTCCAGGGACTGCAATCCTGACAAATGCAGGCTTGGAATCTAGGTCTGTCAGCCATTTCAGCATGTGTGAGGGACTAGCAGTGCAGACAGACAGCTGTAGCCTGCACTGGGAATGCGAGCAGTCCAGGGAAACCGAGCACAAGATCAGAGTCCTGGCAGAGCTGGATCTGGTGGCTTGCATTCATGGAGTCATAGAATGCTTGGTTGGAAGGGCACCTCAAGTGTCATCTGCTCTAATGTTTCTTGGAAAAATCACAGTCTAGAGAAGATGGCCCAGCACTCTGTTCAGCTAAATCTTTTGTGTCCAACGCTAGGAAACACGCTACTTTCCTGGGGAGATTATTCCAATGTCTGTTTGTTCTCGTTGTGAAAAACATTTCCTTTTATGTTTGACCAGAATTTTCCCAGGAGTAACTTGTACCCATTACCCCTCATGTCTTCCACGTGACTCCTTGTATAAAGGGCGATTAAACCTTTTTACCTGCTGTTTACATACAGGAACATGGCGATAAATTCTTCCCTATGCCTTTTATTCCCAAGGGTAAATAAATCCAGATCCCTCAGTCTCTTTCCTCACATTGTCAGGCCTCAGAGTCCTTTGATAATCTTTGTGGTCATTCTCTGGATCCTCTAAAGCCTGTCCACATTCTTTTTCCTTCTTTATAGTGGGGAACCAAAACTGAGGACAGTATGCTAGGTCTGGCCCGGAAAGCACCGAATAGAGTGGGATAATTACTTCTTTATATCTGGTGGTGATGTCCTCATTAGTGCAGCCCAACATCCAGTTGGTTGCTGCACCCCAACATCCTGTTGGTTGCTGCACCCCAATGGTCACTCATATGGAGTCTTTGTGGATTTCTGAAATATTTAATTTCAGTTTAAATTATTTTAAAAAAACCCAAACCACAAAACAAATGCACAAAAAAGCCCAAAACAAATTAAAAAACTCAACCTGCCAAACCATCCCTTAGAGTGTACTTACAGTTTCTATGATATCTTTCTGTTAAAATTTGATCAAAAAATTTGATTAAAATTGGATCAACCAATTTTAAAAGAAGAATTTTGAAGACTCAGATCTGTTTCTGGTTGTCACTCTTCTAGTACCTTCTAACAAGCAGCTGAATGAGGGTATTCCAGGACCTGTAGGATTTCAGTCCATTCTTCTGAATGAGCCAGATACCTTCAGAGATGCTTTTCACATAATCCATAGAAACCAGAGTTTTCCCTCTCATATAAAGACAGCAACACCACATCTCATATGGAAGGAAGAACAGGCAAGATAGATGCAGAATTCCAGATAAAACATAACTCTTTCCCCTTTCTTGTTCATCCCAGTATTTCTGCAGAATGAGCAGGATGACTGAGAAACAACAATAGAATACGGATGACTGAGAAATCAATAAACTTTGCTAAGATTTAAACTTCCCAATTAATGACCTATCCTGCTTTATTTTATGTGTCCAATGAACTAGTATTACTTTGGCATCCAAAATCTTTCAAATCTTACATTAGCTATTACCTTTTATGGTTAGCTTCCTGTAAATCCATCAGAGTTATTAATGAGTAAGAATACTTCACAAAAAGAATACATTGTCAACAAGATTGGTTTTTTGTGGATTTTTAAAGGGGTCTACAGAGTAAAATGTATAGGACTGAGGCATATTATTTCTTTTGTTTTGTGAGGAGAAGAGCAAAGAAATATTATAGACCTAGAGCAAAAACCTAAGAGTATCTTAAATTGCTGTTAGCATTTTCAGAATAAAGCTTAGAACACCCTTATTTTTCTTCCAGATGAAGAACAAAGTCAAGGAAATGGAATCACTCCAGCTAAACTCAAAGAATAGTTATATTTTACAAAATTTCTGGAAGGCTTTCAGTATCTGATCATATGTTTTTGGCTACTTTGTGTCTCAGATTAATTTCTTGGTTTTCTCTCACCAAATGATACAGTAAGCAAGTTTTTAGCATTTTTCAACCACACCAAGTAATAATATCCAGGGATATTTCTCCCAGTCTTCCTAAACTGAATATTTAGAATCTTTGAATACAAGCAAAAGCATATATTTGATTTTACTAATATTGCAGGAGGCCAGCAGAGGCAAAATAACATTATGGCTCTTATTCTTTCCAGCAATCTGTTTATTCTAAGAAATTTTAAAGCCACTATTTTAGTCTTGAAATAACTACTGCCTAGCTATTTCTGTTTAAAAGATGCATAAACTAAGACCCCATAAAATTTTGCGAGCTGCCTGAAATCAAGCAATGAGTTAGGGAGAATTGCTAATAAACCTAAGGGTGTTTGTGTGAATTAAAAATTCTGGAACTAAAAAAATATACCATAATGGTTAAATGGCAGTCAGAAATTTAGTGTATAAATGGAACTGGGGGTGATTCAAGATTTGATTCTCTTTTTTCAGTGACTAAGGAGGCTGCAGATGGGGCAGCTGCTCTCCAGCTGATTTGGTGCACATTCCCCACTGTCAGTGAACCCCAGACCTGGATGCACACTCTCAGATCCAGCACTCAGCAGACTGGGAGACGTGTAGTGGTTATCATCTCACTTTGCTGTGTGGACATACTCGGGAAGTTAACCAAAAGCTGAGTGCTAGAGAAACCACAGGAAATATACTACAGAATATCAAAAGGTAAGAGAAATGTAAAATACCCTTTATATGTTCTGATAATCAGGGATTTTTTGTGCACTAAGCAAAACTAGTTTGGAATCAAAAGATATTAGAAAAAGCAAAAATCAAATTACTAAGTAAAATTTTCTCCCTTTTGACAGCTGAAAGTTTTTTTCTTTTAATTCAATTGTCTTTCCTTTCCAATTGCATTTTTGCTGAATTTTTTACCGACTAGCTTTTTACTCATAGTGTATTTATTATAGAGTGCAGTGAATACTAAGCTGGAATTGCTTCTGATTGAAAAAAAAAAAAAAAGAAAGAAAGAAAGAAGAGGGGGAAAAGAAAAAAAAAAAAGAAAGAAAGACAGCCCCCAAGAGAAATTTTCACAATTGCTTCCAGAGTCACTTCCAATTTTATAAATTCTAAATTCAGTCTAATCCATGAGGTGACCACTTTCTTAAGACTACTGTGTATGAATTTGTCAACACGTCCCTTTTTTGTGGCATTGTCTAGCAAGATGCAAGTTTTATTTCCTGTATCACTATCAGTTTCTTCCCCAGCAGTACCAGTTCATACAAGAATGACAGTAGGAACACAGCTGTCAGACTAATTTGTTTTGTCTAATTTTGACAGCGAGAAACCCAAAGTATTTGCTATTTCATGAACAGTACAAACATCCCAGCTATTTTTAACTCATGTCATCATGATAAAAAATAAAACTTACATGAAGCACAGCATGAGCCAAGCTGCTTTGGATCCATTTCAAAAATTGCACCCCTTGGGGTTTCTGTTCACATCTCAGCCAACTGGGTAGAGCTTGAAGGCACAGGGACAGAAACAGCTGCCTACAAAATAACTGATCATATTCACCTCATACGCCCAAAGCCAGAATCATCTAAAGGTCTCGTCTGCAGTAACCTATGGCTATCTGAGTTTCCTGTTTTCTGACAAGCTATTTTAAGCAATGAAGACAACTTAAGAGATTTAGTGCTGTGCTACATGAAAGCCCAGAAAAAAACATCCTTGTGCCATTGGGTAGTCTAACAGCTTATTTTCATACAGTGTTGTCCTGTATCATGGTTCTATAACACACGCCTAAATAAAAAAACAATTATTGTCTATTTTCTAAATAGAAAATTTCTGTTTCCTTAAANATATATATATATATATATATGACCTTATTCAAAATACGCTTGCCAATATCTCAAAATATAGCTCTCTTCCTGTGAGTACTGATACAGTGTTGTAACCACTTCTACAGGTACAATAACACTGCTGAAAACATTAATGCAGGAAACATGGAATGTCTTTTGTCCACTCCGGCTTACATAGATATTGTAAGAAACATCTAATCACTGATTTACAGGACTAGTGAGTTGCTTCCAACATCCTATCAAGTTTTCCCAGAAACTGTCAGAGAAGCAGCATTTTCAGAGAGTGATTTAGCAATACAGTAATTTCTCTAACACAGAATGTATGTTTAATGATGTTTCACCATTTTTGACAATGATTTTTCATGTTTATTTATTTTAAATATGTTGTATATATGTTAAAAGATAACTCCCAAATACAAAACAAGACATCTTTAAAATGAATTTAATTACACTAAAAAAAAATCCAACACCAATAGTTAATGATGTAAGTGAAATTCAAGGATAAGCTGAAATGCTCTGAAGACATTTTAACAATGGAAAGGGAAAGCTTGTGCTATTCTCCTTTTCTCTGTGAAATGCCTAGACAGGGGGCCATGAGTAGACACATGGACCCATGCTCAGTGTGCAAGGAATTGCTTCTTACTGTAGTGCATCTGTCAATTTAGCCAATGACTAGCGAAAATTCAAGTTCATTGAAGTAATTAAGGGAATTCACCTCATGTTGCCCCAGTGTGATTTTACCACCTCTGAGCTCAGCTGTGAATCATGGCTGCAGTGTTAGAGTAGGTCTGAGCTGTGCAGAAGTATGAGCAGCTCTGTGTGGCATTCAGCTTTTACTGAGCTGAGCAAACCTTCAGGGTGTTCCTGTACTACTCTAAGCATTTATCTATAAAGGACCTGGATAGGATAACGAGTGAAAAGTGGGAATCCACGCATTAGGTTCTCAGTAAAATAATTTTCATGATGGCTTAGAATGACTGTCTTGAAAGAGACAGCTAAAAGTGAAACATGGAGGATGCATTCAAAAAAAATGAGGTTTTATGGTAGGTTGGCTGACATATGGTAAGTTGACATATTTACTGTAAATGAAATGAAAATTAACGATACACTAGAAAAAATGTTATAAAGTCTTAAAAACAGATGCTCTTTATTCTGCACAGGTTGAAATGTTAACCACAACAGAAGCAGAGAAACTACAGAATGATATTGCTAGGATGATCCTTTCTGTGTTGAATGAAAACTATTTGCTTGAAAGATTAACATGGTGTTATAAATGCATTTTTTTGATGTAATAACATTGGCTCTGTATTCTGTCTTTGAGGAAGATACAGTAACGTACTAAACTTAAAATAAATAGTGTGTGAAGTGGCTTTAATTTAGGGAATTAAGTTGATTCTTTTCACTAAATTTGATTAAATCAAATACATGGATTCAGTATGGGTTAGCCAATGAAGCTTAGATTCACATCTTTAACTAATTCAGGCTGCAATCCTTGAATGTCATATACACAAAAGTTGTAACTGATGATGACCGAAGCCCGAGAGGAATTAAACAAAAGCACTAAGTGCCCTTGGTACCATGAATATCCTTTGCATTTCCTTCTTTGTCATCTTCCTGTAATTTTTTAAGGGTAGAAGGTAAGTGTTTCCTTTTCTGTTAGACCTGGAGGCAATTTTTTGGTTTTTGGTACTTGAATGGCTCATAGTACAGACTGAAGGCTGTTCCAGGACTATTGCATAACCTCCCACATAGTGCATATTGTCAATTATTTTGCCTAAGGCTTTAAAACAATCTTGCTGTTAGTCTGGCTAAAAGAAAAAAAAAGGTGAGAAATGTTTTTATACATGCTACAGAACATACTAAATTCTTTATGTCACTCATACTCTCTTGGGAGTCTAATTATGACATTTAAAGGGCTGTGCACTTTTGTGAAAACTAAGCCCAGATAATAACTGTGCTCCCTTTCATTACTGTATTTAAGGACTGTTGTTACTATATAGATTTCTAAAATCTATGTGGATCAAAATTTATTTTTGTTGGACAAGTATTGCAGTCATGTAAAAAATTGATGTTAAGCCATTCAGGAGGTAGTAAAAGAGAGTCACTTGAGCTTATTTTTCCTAAATATTTAAGGGATGATAAAGAATAAGGAGCAAGCATTGAATCAATCACATTTGAAAAAAACTAAGAGTAGTTGTGAACATGAGTGAAGCTTAAAATTACTTGAAGAAACGCACTATGAATAATTTGATGAGTTGAAATCAGGAAACAATATTTAAACTGGGGTTTTCAATTAGTCGTTGGCTCTGTAATCTCTTCAAATTTCTATGTTTTCAGTTTAACATGGCCCAGGAAAGAAGTCAATACTTCTTGGTTATGACTTCATTAGTTAATTAAACTGGGCTGAGAACAAACTTTTTGCATTACTGTTTATATAACCTGGAAAAAATTTATAAGGGTTTAGAAACTGGAGAGAGATAATGAGTCAAGTAATTTTGCTGTAAAAGTTTACATTAATGTCAGTGTACCTGCCCATTATTTTTGGCTACAGAAACTACTACTGTCCTGGATAGAATATATAAAATAAACCAAACCCCAACAGTAGAAATTATTAGCCTGTGTTTAAGAACTGCTCTCTGCATGTGAAGTTTCTGAGACACCACAAAGTTATGCCAACTCTCCTCTCATAAGAGATCCTAAAAACTTCCCAACACACCTTGATGTCCTGTTCTGCAGCAGTACACATGAGCACTTGGACAGGTGTCAGAATCACACAAAGTGAATACTGAATTTTCCTAATCCGGTAATATTGGCTGGGTGGCAGCTCACACCAGTGATATAATTTATTTACATCAGGTGGGAGCCCTCCTCAGATATGCCAGATCCTCTGAGCTCTAGAGGATGGTGAAGTTGCCATGAGGGTCACAGCCTGTGGCACTCAATCTACATGAAGTTACAGTGGCTATACAAGTAAATAGATCAGTCCCTGGCACCCAGACCAACTGGTGCAGTCTCAGAACCGCATGACTGAGATTTAGCTCAATCAAGAGCACAATACATGCCATTATGTGCAATTATCATCTCAATATGTTCTCTGTTCAAAATGCTGAAAAAATAAATTCCCTGGGATGATCTCTCTTCAAGACAAAATCCAGACTCTTTGTCATACAGAGAGCTAGCCCAAGCCCTATAAAAAACAAAACAAACCAGAAAAAAATCCAAACAGTAAAATAATTCTACAATGTGGACAAAAATAGCTCCAGTATGTCTAATTTTGTGGCATACGGCAACATAGACATGTGCTCTGTATATATAATTTGGCTCATAAAGATCACAGGAGTCTCCTCTGACTAGAACCTGTATATATCTAGATACAGTTGGGATTGTACATGCACAATGACACAGGAGAAACGGGGACTGTTCCATAGTCCAGGCTCTGCTGCCCTGAGTAATACATCGTAATCCATTTATAAATATGCCTGTCTTTATCACAAAACTACGTATTGATGACAAAGTACCTCCTCTTCCAAAACTTACAGAAAATTATCATTTTGAAAATTCAAATTATTATTTGGGTTCCTCTCCAAGCTTCAGGGAATGCATGTTCATCTATTGTTTATTTTGCTAAAAAAAAATCTTATAACCATGGTGATAAAATGTGCATTCCCAGCGGCAGTTCAAATGATATTTAGATTGTGAGAATTGTCACCAAGCTCTGCTGCAGAGGAATGTATTTCCTGCTCACATACACATTTTGGTCAGCACTTCTTGTTTTAGTGTGTAGCAGTGCCAGACTTGATGCAGGTACTGTGCTTTCTGTAAGAGGTCCCAGGAAGGTTTTCCTATGGATTATAAAATTTTGGTGGGGGTGGACCCCGTGTTCCCAAGGTAGTGGATACGAGTTACTTTTAAATCATCAGAGTACCACTATAAGGAAAATGAGAAATTCCATTTTTTTAAGAAAAAAACCCTTTAGTGTTTTGTAACATGGATATCAACGTATAAACAGAATACATGTTTGAAAGAGACAAATAGTATTTGCATCTTCTGTTTCTTTGAACTATAGGACACAAAAATTAAGTAGACTACTTATGAGACAGGAAAATAGAAAGTTCATATGTAACTGTGACATTTTGAGAATGAGAAAGCTTAGCATGCATAACAGTTCCACATCTACATTGTGCATTCAGTGGCAAGAGGACATATGGAAAAAATAGAAATGTCATTGCATTAGTCATTGAATTAATGTTGTGACTGCTTGTTAGTATCAAGGTTATGACTTATACAGGACAAATGTTTCGGTCTTTTTGTTTATCAGCACTAGTTATACTATTTACATGCCCTTACTTTAACTTTGTTGATGGCAGAGATGTTTCCTCTAGACTTTTATGTTTATCTGCTCTAGCAGAGTTGCAGAAGCCGTCACTTCAAATAATAAACTGCAACACAACATTTCTATGTGCAATAGAGTAATATAAAAATATTCAGTTCATGTTTGATCTAAAGCATAGGAGGTTTGGAGAATACATCCTTTACTATGGAAGACATTGTATGGGTATTTTAGTAATGGCATCTGATAGACTAAGCAGTTTAAACTACATTTCAAATGAAGGTGTTATATTGATAGCAGTATGGAATTTGGTAAGTTTGAGGGAATTTACCAAATTTCTTGTAGAATATTGATATATTTTATGACTTCTTCTCATGTTTTTCTGCCATTTGTTCATGGAAAATATACTTCAAATCTTATCTTTTAGATATAGAAACTAAAACTTCCCAGGTCATCTGTTAAGTCTTTTGAAATTCAGTACTATCACAGTTCTCTGAAGTAAGTGTTGTTCAGCCACTGTTCCAAACACCAGGGTATCTGTGAAACAGCAGATACAGTACTGATATTTTTACATTCATATTGATTGACAAGCCTAATTGCCGTTCTGAAAAGGTTTGGCAGAAAATTGGTCATGTGATGTATGGTACTTTACTGAATTATCATGTATTTAAATTTACATAAGGCATATGTATACATTTTTTAACCAAAATGTTAGCACATTTTATTAATTCTACTTTGCAGCATTTATGTCAGCAATTGGTTTAAGTGGACTTATGTACACGAGATACTGGATAAGTGAAAAACGCAAGATCACTTATTACTGGAGTTACTTTTCTTCTACAACTTTGTAAGGGTTGCAGAAAAAAAACCATATGGCATTGGCTTTGATAAATACTATCACAGACTTTTTTTATTTATTCCTTTTTACTATTAAATAAAACTTTGCATCCCTTTCAAAAATTTCGGAAACAGGTCTTCGAAATTTAAAAAAGTAGACCTCCAAATTTCACATGGTTACACTCACTAGCAACTTACAGATTAATCCTCAAAGCAGCATACCATCATAAAACTATTATACCTTCTACATGACTAAAACACAAGTAAAACTTTGTACTGAGCTGTGCAGAGTCTGGGAGGAGCATGAGCAGGCAGGACATTAACATGAAATAGGCTCAAAGCCTGGAGCTCAGGCAGTGGCTCAGGTAGCTAATGATCCCAAGAATGAAGATCTTTCAAGACTCTGTATTTAGCCATCAGTTGTTAATATGGGACTGCAAAAACCTAGGTCCTGTGCAAGCAGGGACTGGTTTCTAAGCTATAAAGCTCAGCAGCATTAAACATGGATGGATCCAGTGCCCATGGATGGATCCAGTTGTAGTGGGTGAAGCTCAGTTCACTTGAGGCATCCAGGCTACACCTGGCAGAACCAATTATCTCTGGACAGGTTGATGCCTAGTAGAAGGACTGGTGAATCTCATCCTCCGGAGCAACCCAGGAGTTTGAGCTCTTCTGGGAAGCAGTTCAAGCCCCGTCAGTTCAAAATCCAGAACCCTCTTTTNGTCACTTGAGCTTATTTTTCCTAAATATTTAAGGGATGATAAAGAATAAGGAGCAAGCATTGAATCAATCACATTTGAAAAAAACTAAGAGTAGTTGTGAACATGAGTGAAGCTTAAAATTACTTGAAGAAACGCACTATGAATAATTTGATGAGTTGAAATCAGGAAACAATATTTAAACTGGGGTTTTCAATTAGTCGTTGGCTCTGTAATCTCTTCAAATTTCTATGTTTTCAGTTTAACATGGCCCAGGAAAGAAGTCAATACTTCTTGGTTATGACTTCATTAGTTAATTAAACTGGGCTGAGAACAAACTTTTTGCATTACTGTTTATATAACCTGGAAAAAATTTATAAGGGTTTAGAAACTGGAGAGAGATAATGAGTCAAGTAATTTTGCTGTAAAAGTTTACATTAATGTCAGTGTACCTGCCCATTATTTTTGGCTACAGAAACTACTACTGTCCTGGATAGAATATATAAAATAAACCAAACCCCAACAGTAGAAATTATTAGCCTGTGTTTAAGAACTGCTCTCTGCATGTGAAGTTTCTGAGACACCACAAAGTTATGCCAACTCTCCTCTCATAAGAGATCCTAAAAACTTCCCAACACACCTTGATGTCCTGTTCTGCAGCAGTACACATGAGCACTTGGACAGGTGTCAGAAGCACACAAAGTGAATACTGAATTTTCCTAATCCGGTAATATTGGCTGGGTGGCAGCTCACACCAGTGATATAATTTATTTACATCAGGTGGGAGCCCTCCTCAGATATGCCAGATCCTCTGAGCTCTAGAGGATGGTGAAGTTGCCATGAGGGTCACAGCCTGTGGCACTCAATCTACATGAAGTTACAGTGGCTATACAAGTAAATAGATCAGTCCCTGGCACCCAGACCAACTGGTGCAGTCTCAGAACCGCATGACTGAGATTTAGCTCAATCAAGAGCACAATACATGCCATTATGTGCAATTATCATCTCAATATGTTCTCTGTTCAAAATGCTGAAAAAATAAATTCCCTGGGATGATCTCTCTTCAAGACAAAATCCAGACTCTTTGTCATACAGAGAGCTAGCCCAAGCCCTATAAAAAACAAAACAAACCAGAAAAAAATCCAAACAGTAAAATAATTCTACAATGTGGACAAAAATAGCTCCAGTATGTCTAATTTTGTGGCATACGGCAACATAGACATGTGCTCTGTATATATAATTTGGCTCATAAAGATCACAGGAGTCTCCTCTGACTAGAACCTGTATATATCTAGATACAGTTGGGATTGTACATGCACAATGACACAGGAGAAACGGGGACTGTTCCATAGTCCAGGCTCTGCTGCCCTGAGTAATACATCGTAATCCATTTATAAATATGCCTGTCTTTATCACAAAACTACGTATTGATGACAAAGTACCTCCTCTTCCAAAACTTACAGAAAATTATCATTTTGAAAATTCAAATTATTATTTGGGTTCCTCTCCAAGCTTCAGGGAATGCATGTTCATCTATTGTTTATTTTGCTAAAAAAAAATCTTATAACCATGGTGATAAAATGTGCATTCCCAGCGGCAGTTCAAATGATATTTAGATTGTGAGAATTGTCACCAAGCTCTGCTGCAGAGGAATGTATTTCCTGCTCACATACACATTTTGGTCAGCACTTCTTGTTTTAGTGTGTAGCAGTGCCAGACTTGATGCAGGTACTGTGCTTTCTGTAAGAGGTCCCAGGAAGGTTTTCCTATGGATTATAAAATTTTGGTGGGGGTGGACCCCGTGTTCCCAAGGTAGTGGATACGAGTTACTTTTAAATCATCAGAGTACCACTATAAGGAAAATGAGAAATTCCATTTTTTTAAGAAAAAAACCCTTTAGTGTTTTGTAACATGGATATCAACGTATAAACAGAATACATGTTCGAAAGAGACAAATAGTATTTGCATCTTCTGTTTCTTTGAACTATAGGACACAAAAATTAAGTAGACTACTTATGAGACAGGAAAATAGAAAGTTCATATGTAACTGTGACATTTTGAGAATGAGAAAGCTTAGCATGCATAACAGTTCCACATCTACATTGTGCATTCAGTGGCAAGAGGACATATGGAAAAAATAGAAATGTCATTGCATTAGTCATTGAATTAATGTTGTGACTGCTTGTTAGTATCAAGGTTATGACTTATACAGGACAAATGTTTCGGTCTTTTTGTTTATCAGCACTAGTTATACTATTTACATGCCCTTACTTTAACTTTGTTGATGGCAGAGATGTTTCCTCTAGACTTTTATGTTTATCTGCTCTAGCAGAGTTGCAGAAGCCGTCACTTCAAATAATAAACTGCAACACAACATTTCTATGTGCAATAGAGTAATATAAAAATATTCAGTTCATGTTTGATCTAAAGCATAGGAGGTTTGGAGAATACATCCTTTACTATGGAAGACATTGTATGGGTATTTTAGTAATGGCATCTGATAGACTAAGCAGTTTAAACTACATTTCAAATGAAGGTGTTATATTGATAGCAGTATGGAATTTGGTAAGTTTGAGGGAATTTACCAAATTTCTTGTAGAATATTGATATATTTTATGACTTCTTCTCATGTTTTTCTGCCATTTGTTCATGGAAAATATACTTCAAATCTTATCTTTTAGATATAGAAACTAAAACTTCCCAGGTCATCTGTTAAGTCTTTTGAAATTCAGTACTATCACAGTTCTCTGAAGTAAGTGTTGTTCAGCCACTGTTCCAAACACCAGGGTATCTGTGAAACAGCAGATACAGTACTGATATTTTTACATTCATATTGATTGACAAGCCTAATTGCCGTTCTGAAAAGGTTTGGCAGAAAATTGGTCATGTGATGTATGGTACTTTACTGAATTATCATGTATTTAAATTTACATAAGGCATATGTATACATTTTTTAACCAAAATGTTAGCACATTTTATTAATTCTACTTTGCAGCATTTATGTCAGCAATTGGTTTAAGTGGACTTATGTACACGAGATACTGGATAAGTGAAAAACGCAAGATCACTTATTACTGGAGTTACTTTTCTTCTACAACTTTGTAAGGGTTGCAGAAAAAAAACCATATGGCATTGGCTTTGATAAATACTATCACAGACTTTTTTTATTTATTCCTTTTTACTATTAAATAAAACTTTGCATCCCTTTCAAAAATTTCGGAAACAGGTCTTCGAAATTTAAAAAAGTAGACCTCCAAATTTCACATGGTTACACTCACTAGCAACTTACAGATTAATCCTCAAAGCAGCATACCATCATAAAACTATTATACCTTCTACATGACTAAACACAAGTAAAACTTTGTACTGAGCTGTGCAGAGTCTGGGAGGAACATGAGCAGGCAGGACATTAACATGAAATAGGCTCAAAGCCTGGAGCTCAGGCAGTGGCTCAGGTAGCTAATGATCCCAAGAATGAAGATCTTTCAAGACTCTGTATTTAGCCATCAGTTGTTAATATGGGACTGCAAAAACCTAGGTCCTGTGCAAGCAGGGACTGGTTTCTAAGCTATAAAGCTCAGCAGCATTAAACATGGATGGATCCAGTGCCCATGGATGGATCCAGTTGTAGTGGGTGAAGCTCAGTTCACTTGAGGCATCCAGGCTACACCTGGCAGAACCAATTATCTCTGGACAGGTTGATGCCTAGTAGAAGGACTGGTGAATCTCATCCTCCGGAGCAACCCAGGAGTTTGAGCTCTTCTGGGAAGCAGTTCAAGCCCCGTCAGTTCAAAATCCAGAACCCTCTTTTCTTACAGGGTTTTGTTGTCTTCCCTTTCTCTGTCTTTCTTCTCTCTTTCTTTCTGTTCATCTTTAATTCCAATTCTATTGATTTTCAGCCAATCTCTTGTGTACACAGGAGACTTATAAAGTCAGTGGATAGTGACAAACACCTTATTAAAACCTGCTTAGACCCTGCAGAGGCTGAGTTCTGTTTCTCTCCATTCCTAAGGAAGGTGCTCCGATTCATCCTGCCAAACAGACAGCAGCCCATTAATACTACTAGACCTAAACTATTCATAATAGGAAATGTGACTGTAAATAGAGGAACTAACAACAAGGTCCAATTTTACACTAGAAATCTGGAGCAGACAATAGAAACAAATTAAGACCAGCACCATTTAACTTGCCTTCTTTGGCTCATCTAAACAACTTTGCAGGATTTTCTTATCACACAATGGCATGTATTTTCTGCCTGCAAGCTTTTCCACAAACTTTTTGTTTCTGCATGTATATAGCCCTCTCTACTTTTTATTGCTACCTCTAAAAAAGTGAGCAATTCAGAAGAAATTAGACTGTGGAAAAGACTCTGGAAAATTAGCATGAATGTATTACAGTGCTATGTCTAACCAAATCTTTGTGCAGTAATTGAAAGGAACAAAAAAATAGTGCAATTCAGTACTAGGAAAGTCAGTTTACATTGTTTGGATGTGATTGTTTTTTTCAGAACTAACAGCATGACATGTTTTATAATTACACTTTAGTTTTTCTGATATGCTTGTGTTTTAGCTATCTCGCACAACTGCTAGACAATTGCATTGTCTTCAGCAACATTTTGAAGGTGCTAGAGCTGCTTTGTATTGGGGTAAAAAGGGAATATGTCTGGCTGTGGTACTGTGGTAAGATTGTTATTGTATTGATGCACACAGTGGTGTCCCAGAAAATTCCAGGGTTTTAAGATAAAGGAATACAAGGCTGTAAAATACAAAGAGGTGTTCAAGCTCAGAGCCTGGTTCTTTAGCAAGGAGATCTGCTGCGGCCAGACTTGAAATGTGCCTGATCTGGGACCAGCTGTGTTAAGGTGGTATGTGAAACTGCTACAGTATCTCTGTATCCTTGAAAATCCCTCAAAGGTGCTTAAGATGACAAAAACATCAACAGATGAGGCAGGGAGAGTCCCTGAACAGGCAGAGCAGTCCTGTGCCTGGTCAGAGGTGAAGCACTCCAGCAGGAAAGGTGTGAGAGGCAGAGTTCTTCAGAGACAGACGCCTGCAGTGGGGAGCAGGTCACGATAGGAAAAAATCAAACAGCTGGTGTGGAGGCTTTACCTGTAATAATTTATGTAGTCTGCCAAACCAGCCCTCAACAAGGTTCTCTCCTAAATTCTTAATTGAACAAGTCAGTGGTAATGAGAAATGCATGCTGGGGAATGAAATCAGCCTACCAATTGGAACATCTTCGAGATAACAATACAAACACACTGAAAGAAGCCCCACTGGTACTAAAATCACTGGACTTCTGAATTATCCATGAAATGAAAAATGGCTTCCAGAGCTTTTCTTTTGAGGCAATTACCAATTACATTTCTCTATGGAAGAGAAGAGTTAAAACCTTTCGGCAGTAAAAATTTTAAATGCTAGAAGTTATAACAGACAAACATTTCTGTACCAGGGATTGCATACAATTTTCTGTGCAACAAGAGCTGAACACAAACTGTTATGTGATGCTTACACACAATTGTACATAAATAACACAAGGTTCATGCAGAGCTTCATATTATGAAGTTTATGTGCAAAATCTTTCCATCTCACTAACTTTTCATGCTTACATTTGTAGCAAATTGAACTACCAAAACCAAACTGAAGGCAATCAAAAAGGAAAAGCAAATGAAAAACCACAATACATGTCACATAATCCAATTCAGAAGAGTAAAATTTTGCAAAATTTCACATCACAAGTTATCTAGATTTTATTGAAAGTCTTCTTTGTACAGTTTCAATCACTTTGTAACATAGTTACACAATCACCAAAAGGGAACCTCCATTCTGTGGTTTTCTAGGGAATCTCAAAAAAGAATTTTTGACAATTCTTGCAAAGGGAGATGGGAGTTTACTTTTTCCAGTGTAGGATCACCTCTTCCATTGTGAGAGACTGGAAGAATTGCTGGCTGAAAACATTTGAGTGTGGGGGAAGGTGAGGGCCACACCTTGCCCTGGCCAAGCAGCGCCCTGACCCATAGACCCCAGCCCCAGAGCCAGCATCCCAGCCTGGCAGGGGCTGCCAATCCCTGGCATGCCATGGGCAATGCTCCAGAGTGGCCCTTGGAGCCTTTAACCCAGCTCCTGAGTGGCCAAATGACTGCAAGTCCCACCAGGAGGAAGGGCTCAGGAAGGCCAAGGGTATTTGAAGCAGAAAACAGGGCAAGCACATGTCTTGATCCTACCTCCTTTCAGTCAGCTGAACACCACTGGAAACAAAAATGGTAGCTGTATTTGTTTCTTTCTCTCTTTCTTCTTTTACTGCCTTCTTCTCTGACTTTTTAGGTAATTTAAAAGTCCATGGGCTTGGAGTTTGTGAGGTTGAATGGGTTTAGTTAATGCTTTGTGGAATGTTTTATGTTGATTGAATGTAGTGGTAAGCCTTTTTACAAAGTTCTCTGATTTTCTGATGCTGCCTGTGAGGTTTTTTGTTTTGTTTTGTTTTGTTTTTTTTTACCTCTTGAGAATATCATGTCGGTATTTGTCCTATACATCTAATTCAGAGTATATGAACAACTGTAAGCCCTTCTAAAAGTCTCATTGAGTGAGTTTTGGGGGCTTACATCCATCATCCAGGATCCAGGTTAATTCTCCAGATTCACACCTATATTTGATAAATATATTTATAAACTAACAAATACGTGAAGTTTAACTATAATAACTCAGTTTTCCATCTGACCTTTACTTTGTATAGATATTTATGTGTTCAAATTGCTGCACCTTTCATTTCCCTCTGTATGTATAAAGCATTATAGCTGTAAAAAAAATTATTAATGAAGGAGTATTGTGCTTTCCAACGGAGCAGTCTAACAGATTTTGGAAAAGAGGTCAACGATGTTGATTCATCTTCCATTACAATCTCTGGAGTCCCCTTTCAATAAACTGTGGAGCTATTTATAACTTCAGAATATTTTAATGTATTGTTTTATAAGTCCCAGAGGTTTCATTTCACTTCATGTTTTCTGTTGTGATCTCTACAGATTTCAGCACTGTGCTACAGGGATTGTACTCCAGCTAAGACATTTGCATAGGTCTTATCTTCTGCAAAAGTTAGTTTCCTTTAAATTATCAAGTTCTTGAGGAATTTATAACTTGCTATAGTGTGCTACAGTTTATCCACAAATGAACTCATCTGTTTCATAACTAGAAGTAGGCATTTGCTCTTTATGACTTGGGACTTGTGTATTAAATTAGATTTCTGAACTGTTTAACAGAAAGACAAGAGAAGAAATGCAAGGATGTTCAATACTCACTTTTAACCCAAGGAATATCTAGCAATCCTAGATCTCAGCTTATAATACATTTTTTTCTCCTCCAGGCTCAAAAGAAATTTCAGGCATTTTTTAATATTCATTTAAGTATGGTGTTACTATTTTTAATACATAAATACATATTCTTCTTAAGTAGAAACCAAATTTTATGTTTGCTTGGAGGCCTCCTTACCCCAGAACCATTTTCTAACATCTCTTATTATTAATGCCCTACATTGCAACAGTACTGTTATTATTCAGTGATTGCTATTTATCTTTTGAAAACTTTAAGTTTTGTGAGTTCCCTAACTAAACTGTCATAAATTTGGTTACTTTTTGAGGCATAATTCACATTTTTCTGGGAAAGAAAAACCAGACAAGATTCAATTTTCAGGGATTCTATCCTG
>VWZV01001337.1:291539-389977 GCA_013397155.1 Irena cyanogastra | reverse complement strand
AAAAAAAAAAAGAAAAAGGACATGTCAACATTTCAAGCACTAGAGCCTATTTTTTTTGCCCCTATTTATGGTCATGTTACCTGTGCTGTCAGAATAGATGTATCAAGGGTGCTTTTTGGTTGGTTGGAGTTTCTTTGGTTTGTTTTTTTTTAAATTATAGCAGTGCCAAACTCTTTGCAGCAATGTTCAGCAACATAATTGTTACAGTGGTAACAATTCGCAGCTTGAAAAACTAAGATTGGATATTGAGGGGGGAAAAGTCACAAGGTAGGTAGTACTTCACTGATATAAGTTGCACAGAGGGGCTGTGAAATCTCTCTCCTGGGCATCTTGAAGATTCTGCCAGACACAGATAGAGCTGTGCACTGCTGGCAATAGCCCAGGTTCAAGCAAGAGACTCTACTGACACTTCTGTTATACTATGAAATAATTTCAGTCCCTTACTACATCCCAAAAGTAATAATAGCTACTGTCTAGCACAGGCAATAACTCATTGTGCGCCTAAAGATTGCATTACCTTGAAACCTTAGTGTATCAAGAATAATGCAGAAAGAAAAAAAATCACTGATTCATTGGGTTTCGCTGATTGTATTTATACCCTTAATATTATTTTAACAATGCTATTTTGTGATTTAATAAATGCTATCTTGTGTTCATCAAAGTGGAAAACGTCCTTTATAATGGGATCTGCTCTTTGAAAGCTGTAAATACTGTACAGTGTGTACTTTTGATCAGCAAGAAAAAGTAATGCATAGCAGCAGCTTTTGAGAACTACAGATATCTTGCAAGAAAAGAAAAAGCCATTGTGTAGACAATGGCAGAGAAGTTCAGCTCATTATTGATTTGACAAGTACGATCCTCATGGTTTGATTTTCCAGAAGAATTGAATGATTTGAACCCTTTTATATTCTCAATAAATACCTTTACTCAGAGATAAAGTCGGGTTAGAACTACAATCAAAAGTATAAAATCAGAAGATTTGTGTTGCGGGTTTCTTTGCTCATTCATGGTTGATCAGACTGATTACTTCATAAATCCTTATTGCTCTATATTTTTAAAGGTCTTCCTTTTTCAAGATCTTCTGACAAATGAAAACAAACTCATATTCCTCCACAGACCACAGTAAATAGGTGGAAAACTGATGGAATTTGTACAGAAGCACATTGCCAGGAGATGGCTTGTAATGAGGAGTGTTATCCCCCACTGTGGAGTGAGGGACAGTGAGTCAGAGCTGACCATGCCTGACTCTGTCTCATTAGTCACGAACTCTCCCCCTGGTTTACTCAGTTGTTTCTGGCATTCCAGCAGATGTTCTGCAATAAGGCCAATAATCTATATAATAATACCTTTGAGTTTGTTTCAGCCAACAGAGTAAATACAGAAACTATTAGTATTATTTAATGTTGTTCATTACTGTATGTGTAAAAATGCTGCAACATTTTCTGATAAACATATGTCTCAGTTGCAAAACAGCTTTAGTTCTATTGACCTTTTGCCCTCATTTATTCACTTCCCAGAAACAATTTAGAAAAGGAGTTCACTGGCAAATGTATTCATAGAAACAACATATTTCCATAGGGTGTTTCAAATCTTTGGAAGTGAAAAATCAAATTGGAAGTAATCTCAAATGGAATCTGTTCCAAATTATGTATTTGGCCAAAGAGGGAACAGGAATACAGAGCAAAGTAGACTAGTGAAACAATTTCCAGGACATCAGTAGTAACTGTGATTCTGTGTAAAGCCATGCACTGCAGCAAAATTCACTATCCCATCCCCAAAAAAGATAAAACTTTCACTAAGTAAGTTTTAGAACTAATTTATCTATTCTCATAAGTTACAGGTGTCTTAAACAATGAAGCAAAAAACATTAAATTAACAAAGCTCCAGCTTCTTCCTTAAGATATCTTTAATCAATGAATATGGAACATCTAGAAACAATAAAAATATTTTAGGCCACAGTGAAGAAAGGTACTTGTTTACTGCACAGAGATTTATATATGGAAATTTAGTCAGTTTGCCTTTTGAAAATTTGCTATGGATTGAGCTGATTAACTTTCTTGTAATCAATGGCTAAGAAAGCTATATATTAAAACTATCTTGTTTAAATGGTAAACAAGCATTGGATGAATAATAGGTTTATAAATAATAATCAGATTTTGTATGTAGAATGTTTTTCTAAGTAATGAAAATACTGATAATAAATTTTCTACACAGACTTTTCCACCTTAGTTTCCATCCTAATTCTTTCTACTGATGGTTAACTACAAGGCTTTTTAGAAATAATGACTAGTCATTAACTGATCAGCAATTTAACATTTCAGCATTTTAACCATTATAATATGGACATTTTCTGGAACCACTGTGTAAAAACACATGAGCATGAATGTAGTGAATCACAAATAGAGATGGAGAAGTTTTTGTTAAAATTTTCAAATTTATATGAACAGCTGCTAATTAACTTTAGAGCATTCTGCACCTTCTTAGATGTCCAGTCCCATTCACCACTGCAGATATTTTAGGTCTTGAATATTCTTGTGCATCTAGGCCTGAGATAATTGGCAGAGAGCAGATGAGGGTCTAAAGTGAGCAGAGAATGGCCTAAGAGTAGCAACTTTGTGAGGAGGTGATGGTAGACTAAGGGTCTGCTGTCAGAATACAGACTGTCAAGGAGAAAGAAAACAACTATTATTTTCACTATACAGGCAAAGGTGTTAATTCCTTTAAAATATATAATGTTCTTATTCTTAAAAGTGCTATAGGAGTTCTGAGTCATTCAATTCATTATTTTATAGAGAGAAAAAAAAGATTGGCTTAAACGACTGCTGCTGTCTTCAAACAAACAGGATTATAACTAGTGAAGGTTGAAAAAAAGATGTTGCTTTTATACAACATGAGAAGGTAGTTGAGAAGTGGAAAAGAATGTGGCGACCTGGTTATCATCAGGATAAGGAGCCCTGTATTCACCAAAGATATTGTTGCAGCATTTATTAATATCACTGCACCTGCCTACTTGCTCATAGACATTTACTGTAACTTCCAGAAACTGTGTACACTCTGATTCTTATTGCTGCTTCTCTCCTTTTGCCTTACTGTGTGTGTTAAATTTCAGTGCTTAACCCCTCCTTCACCTCTTATTTATAGAGATGGCAGCCTTCAAATATTGAATGGTGCCTTTTTGTTCTGGGAAAATGTTTCCCATATCAAGGGCACATTTAAACAGACTATGTTCTTGGAGATCTTCAGCTGGGTATTTTTGGAACATCAGCTCTTTTTTTTTTTCTTCTTTTCCTTGTAAAATCTTGTACAAAAAAAATTATAGCACTAGGTGTTTGGGGGGGGCGGGGTAGAGGGGACAAAAGAAGTAATTTAAAAAATAAGAAAAATGCATCAGAACCAAACATATATGTGCCTTTGTACGTCAATTACAAACAATCACCAAAAAAAAATCCTACTTCAGATCTGTGGCATTTTCTGTATCTGAAATGAACTTCATTTATAAAAGCTCTCACCTTCTGAGAGGCCTGCTTGAATTACCTGTGTCTCTGTGCCCGTCATGCTGAAGTGCTGATTGAATGTTAGTAGATAGAAAGCAGACCTTAGGAATGTGATAGACAGGTCACCCTCTAGCCTGTATTCTTGTTTCATACAGAATAACTTTGTCCAAACCAGTAAGATGTGCTCTAAAAGGTGCATCCCTTCTACCAACAGCCGATATGCACTTTGCAGATGTAAATTTACTGGTGCAGTTATAACATCCAGGCCCCAGTTCATGCTCAGCAGGTATAACACTAATTGCAGGAACAGCCAAGACACCTCTAATTAGGATAAAATCCATCGACTGCATATAGCTTTTTTGTAAGTGTTGCTGAAGCAGGTTAATTGGGAATTCCCTGGTGACAAGGGATGTGTCTCATGGTTGCATTGAAATGCTCCTTGGTGCAGTAAAGTAGGCTCTGGCAATCAAGAGGCATGATCAGTAGAGCTCAACACTTTGCAGTGAGATAAAAGTTTCAGAAGCAATTCTCTCTTCTGTGCCTCCAGCATTAACCCTATTTGGGGAAAAATGGTGGCAGAGGTGGCAATAGCTGTCATACAGATCAGTGCAGCAGTCTATTTGCAAGCCATCAGATGCAGAACTGTTTGTCACGGGAACTGATTGCTAAGGTAACACGTGACAACAATACAAGACAAGTCTAGACTTCCATGAGCAGCTTCTCATGATTTCAATAGTCCCTTCAGTTTACATTTAAATTCAGTCAGGAAGAACATGATGGCACAGCTGGAATAGCCAACAAGCCAATACTGAAATGTCCAGTCCACTTTCAGGAGAATTAAATTCATTACTAATTTGTTATGCTTGAGGTACTCATCATATAAAGCAGAATATGGAGACAAAATATAGAACCACTGCAGGCATGCTGTTTTTCACACAGTGAAGGCAGACCAGCTCCTTTTTTTCTGGGCAGAGATCTCAAGAGCACTGCTGATACCATCTGGTGTGGGGCAGGGGAGGAGACTGATATAGGTCTTTAGTGAGGGATTAGATGATCTTGCCTGCATACATAGATTTGCCAGTATAGCCATTTATTTCTGAGCTGTGAGTCTCCCCTGGGTTTATATTACTGTGCCTGCTCTGTGCTGTTAACCCCATCTGAATCTGATAATTCTGGAAGATGACATAGTTGGTTTTTTTTAAGCTCTCTGAAGATTTTTGTTAGAAAGAAGCCAATCTTAGACAAGCCTGCTGTGGAAAAAATGTTTTCTCTTCAGACTAAAACTTGTCTGACAGGAAAATGGCCAGTTGCATATCACCTATGAGACACAAAGGACCAGGGGCACATTGCTGCCTGCAATGTGACTTTAGACCCAAGTGACACATAAACATGAGCATAATGACATTGCTTATGTGAGCAGTGTCAATTTTGTCTCCATTTGGATAAATACGTTTGAAATATTCACTCCTTAAGGATTCCCAGCTCCTTGGCACATCATTACAGCCACCTTTAGAGGGGTGCCTAGAGGACATGTCAGGATGACAGTACTGGTAGCACAAGGTCTGTCTCTGGTAGAGATAGGCCTCATCAAAGATGCATTCTGGGCAATCTGCCATAGAGTGGTTTTTTGTTGTTGTTTTGTTGTTTGTTTGAATGAGAGGAGAACTTCCTTCCCGTAAGAGTCATCCTGTTAGGCATGCCTGGTACTAGACCTTGGGAGGCCACATGCTCTTGCAGTGGGGCCTTCAATCTTCTTTAGTGGGTGCTTAAGGGATGGAAATAATACATGGACTAGCAAAAGGGAGCAGTGTTTCTAACTGTGGCTAGAAACATGAGTATAAAGGTATTTTCTAGCCAAAGTTTTATCATCCCATCAAATAAAACAGACTTTGTGCCTATGATAATGTTAGGCAAAGTGAAAGTGATCTGCAGTTAGGATTACTTCATGCCCTGCACAACACCCTGCTGTAGGCTACAGCATGACACGATGATTCAAAAGGCATTTGGGATACTGCTGTTCAGGCTGTACCTGGCAATGCAGTAGCTCATAGCTAATTGAAAGCACACTTGACTGCCACATGACAGGAATTAAGCTTCAATTCCATTTTTCCTTAAAAAAAGGGGGCAAAAAATATCTCTTCCCTTCAGGCATTTGAAAATACCATTCTCACATATAAAACATTAATTTTTGATTGAGCACCCTTCGTGGACTGAATTTCTGGATGGAGAATTATGTGACTAAGGGCAGCAAGGCATGCAGATCATTAACTATGCAAAGGTAATTCATGTCCTGTCCACAGACAAAATTGCTCCATTGTCTGCAGTTTAGCCTGGGAAGTTTTGTAACATGCAGTCAGCATATGTTTTACACCTATGGTAGGTGGCCACTGCTCATGATACAACATGCACGACTCAGGAGGGTCTAGAGAGTCAGAGAGGCATTAGTCTGCTGACAGAGCTGCTGAGCAGTGTGTGGCCACCTGTTTGGGGACACAAAACACAGAAACACAGACCTGTAAAACACAGACCTGTATCAACTCTTGCACAAACAGCAGCAGAGTGCTTTCCCCAAAGGAATTATTACTCTGATGATGGCAGAGAGTAATTCTTGGAAGGGTAATCGAGTCTCCCAAACTGGATGGTCAGTTGCTGTTGGGACAGTCATGGGAGCCTCCATTGCAAGGATTCTTGTGACATATTCAGCTGGATTGATTGAGACTCTCCAAACCACTGTTCTACTCAATTTTTATAAACCAGCTGTTCAACTATGCAACTCCACCAGCACGTGTGATCAGACGTTTTAACTGCAGGAAAAACATCTCTCAAACATCTTTACAACTTAAAAATTACAATTTCTTCATCTTTGGGTATGGTTTCTATTTACAATTATCTTATCTATGTACAATCTGTGCAGCAGTAACTACCTGTGAATCTCTGGGGGTTCCCATGCAGGGTGTTAATCAATACATAAATTAGATTAGTCATAGCAGGAGCTGTCTGGGGGAATCTTGAGAAGTGTCCAAAATCCCATGTTAGGAGTTCCTGTAACCATCAGTCAAATACTTATTTGTGAAGATGGTTAGGAGCTGGTCAATCTCCAAGTCATGTTCATTTTTTCAAACCAGACATTTGCATTACATCTATGCCAATAACTTGTTGTCTAAGTCTTGGACCAGTGACAGGGTCCATATTTTCAGAGTGATGGGTGTGCATAAAGGCACAACCTTCATCATCACCTACATCAGAATTATGACTACTGAAAAAATTTATTTTCACACATAAAACTTGGAATTTTAGTTCCATATCTCTTGCCACACACTGTGACTTTATAGAAGAATTTAGATTTAAAGTATTATAATACTGTTTACTAGTCAATAAAATCCTAAAAAAAAAGTTTCAGTTATTTATATTCTCTCTTTAGAATCTCTTTGCTCATGCTAAAATTAAGCAAATAAAAGTGAACCCGTTACACAGAGGGGGAGTACACAGCATTGCAAGCTCTGAAGAAAATTCCCTGTTGAAGCTGATTTTTCATGTGCATTTCTCTTAGCACCAGCTGAGGGCGACAGGCTATAATGAACCTCAATGCTGGTTTTCTCAACTGATGGGAGACTGGCCTGCACAAAAGCAATAATCTAGGCCATCTCCTGAGAGGAAGAGAGAAGCAGCTTTGCTGTTAGGGTAGTCTATATTTCCATCATTGCCAAGGATATAATAAAGAAACCTATTCTATTTATCTTCCATTTATTTCTTGTAATAGATACAGATGAAAGAATTCTGCTAACAGACCTAATTTGAGGTCCCTGGTGCAGCAATGGGCAGCATTGCAGTGCAGGAATTTCAATAGAGAGATGAAAGACTATTTTTGATAGAGACATGCTGGATTGGTCCTTGGGTGTGTGTGAAGGGATATTGGCCACACATTTGGTATGGCCACTTGCATTAACATGTGAAAGATGTAATTTAGTTATCACCACCCTGTGAGTTCATACCAAACTGCCTCATAGATATAGGTAGTGAGTGCTACAATCACAGTAGCACTTACACAAGCAGTAAATGCCCTTTGACCCATTAAAGTGAACATGTACTCAGGCACTGCTATCAAAGGCAATATCAGTGTAAGGAGAGCTTCGTTGCCATCATCCCTTTAGAACCTACAACACAGAGTAATCACTCATCCCTTAGTATTAATGCCGGATTAATTTGATCTGTAATAACCATAAACATGGATTCATGGTTCCAAAGCAATCTTGAGTGCAGGTCTGTTGGGGAGGAATCAGGAATTTAAAAGGATGGCATAAACCTAATTTCTCATAACTTATTACCGATATTGACTTGAGACTAGGAGATGACGGCTGGGTTTTGTCTCTTCTTTAACAATATGTTTCCTTATTTTAATCATGAAGAAACATTAAAATTACACCATAACTGTTTTTATTTCCATCCAGGAGCTGTCAGTGTAAATTAGTTGCTACATATTTACACAGGCACACCTGAAATCAGAAAGAGTTTCCTAGCAACCTCATCTTCATCAAAACTTTAAGGAAAAATAATTATATTTAATAGAATAAAATTTCACTAAATGAAAGGATATGATACTTCCATTTCATTTTCCTCAAGAACGTTCACAGTGCTTTCCTTCTTCTTTTTTCCTAAATTTCCTGTCAGTTACATAACTCCTTTTTTTAGTTCATAGGCATCACCATCAACTATGTTAAAAGTACTCTTTACTTCTGTTGAAATTCAAGATCTCTATGCCATGATATATCTTCTGTACATGTTCTTGAGACATGTTCAAAAGACAGAATTAAGACAAATGTGCATTTCAGAGCTCAAAATATATTCAGTGGATTCAAGTTTAAAAGTTGATGCAACACATCATTACAAGAATTAGATATCTTTCTACTGTATTATTTAGATATCTTTCTACTGTATTATTTAGAATGCCTATCTTTATAATGCAGGAGCTCAGCAGATTTTTTTATTATTATTTTAGTAAGGTTTGCTAGAAGAAATATTTTTGGTTTATGCTTAACCCTGATGTACAGAATGGCATGTTGAACAAGGAGCTCTAATGGAAAAAAATTCTTCCATGTGTTCATCAACAGCTTCTGTCAGTCTCTAGGCATGGAGGATTAAGGAGACCATTCCAGATCTGGGAATGGAGCTTGACTGTCTGCCTGCTATAGTANGCTGCCGAGTCCCTGACCCCAGCGCGCTGGTCCCTGCCGCTCCGCAGCCGACCGGGAAACGCCGCATGGGCGCGTGGACACGAGGGCGGGCAAGAGAAACGCAACAGTGTATGAGCCTGCACAAAATAAACCCAAATTTTAATGGGCACGGAAAAACACAAATTGAGGCTAAGAAGAACTTTCTTAACTAAGAACCTGACATGGATGACTGAGTAAAACAAGCATAGTATTGAGTCAATTTATGGGACTGAAATAAAGCAAGATCTTTTAACAGAGAACAGCATAATAATCTGAGACGAACCATAAATTGAAAGTCAGAAAATTAAATCAGAAGTGCAAAAGAACCTCATGAATAGGAAGTGTTATTTCTTTTGTTAAGCTTCATTGCATACACAAAACAAATAAGTAGCTTTATTCTTCTTTTTTCTCAACTGGTTAAGTACAATAAATCACAGTGTCATAGAATAGAACTATAGAATGGTTTAGGTAGGAAAGCATCCTAGAAATCTTCTAGTTCTGACCCTTCTACCATGGGCAGAGACACCTCTCATCTCACTGGAAGAGGCTCTTCAGAGCCCCATCCTGCTTGGCCTTGAATACTTTCAGGGATGGGGCATCCATAATTAATCTAGGGAACCTGTTTCAGTGTTTGCCACCCTCACCATAATTTCTACCCAACATATAAAATCGAAACCTACCTTCTTTCAGTTTAGAGCAATTACCCCCTGTCCTATCACTACATGCCCTTGTCAAAAGTCTCTCTCCATCTTTCTTGTAGGGCCTCTTTAGTAACTTAGCAAACTCTGGACATCACTAAAATATTCTGTGATCATCCTTGTTAAACTGACCATCTCAGTGAAAATACACCAAAATATGCACATATTTACAATATAAGAATGTACATGCAAACAGAATAAATGTATTAGCAGATAGGTAGATAACTTTTGAAAATTTGTTAATCAAATTGAAAAGGCTATTCCTAACTTGGGAGGGACTAGATCTAAACTTGATCTAGATTTAATTAAAATTTTTTAAAAACCAGGTCTTTCCCCTCATGACTGGAAAATTGTATTCCAAAGGGCATATCTCTGGATATCTTGGACTGTTGTGACAGTGAAATTAGTTTATTACAATTACTGTGGAAATAAATAGAGTGTGAACGAACAATTCTGCTCACAGTAGGAACCCCATGTAAGAATGAAATGTGACTTTGTGAAGAGCACTTCACAGCTTTAATGTAATACTGGTTGCAAAATAACTGAACATCATAGGCCATTATTTAAGATAAAAATTGGCAGCACTTATTTTAAGTAGTCAAGTTTCAAGTTACTGCTTAATGCATATAATTTGAAAGTATTCAAATAACTTTGGCTAGGACTCTGACTTCACAAAGAATCCCCTTAGGGCACTGAGGATCATGTATAAAAAGTTTATAGCGAGATCTGAATCTGAAGGATCTCCTTAACAAGCATTTGCTGAATGTCATTGAAGATATTTCTAGCAGTCTTTTTGAAAAATTCAGTCATTAAGAACTTAATCTGACACCAGCTATATATATATTTGGAAATCACCCCCTCCTGAGAACACAGAAAGGTCTTTGTGAAACTTAAATTTTATTTAAGAGTTTGAGGCCTAATGGGATTTTAAACATTTTACTCACACAAAAAATTGCTTTGGCACAGCTATTCCATGGGTGGGGGGCTTTTCTATTCACACTCAAGGGTTTTTATCATTCCAATTACTTTTTTCTTCTACTGCCAAGTAAAATAGAGATTCAAGACAGATGAATTTTCATTAAAATTTATACTCAGACAGAAAAGTAGTGAATAAACACTTTAAAAATCAATAACATGTAAAAACTTCTAAAAGAAGTAATTGGTCTTAATTAAAACACTATAAACATAAGATTGGATTGCTAAAAAGCAGTAGACATATTAAAGGGGACAGATTGTTCTCCCAAGAAAACAATGATATATTTATCTTCCCATAGAATATATGTGTAGTTCTTCTCATAGTTTTGTAGAAAGGTATGAAAAAAGCAAAGGAAATAAAACCTATGTGTAATCCACGTTCTTTCATAAACACTATTTTTAAGATTTCAATAATTTTGTATTTATTTGCAATAAAAGCAACAATAACTTATAATACTTTGAAGACACTGATGTTGGAATGAGACGGAATGGAATTTCAATGGTCCCCATTACCCCTCTTTCTGTATACCTATAAATATATTTATACCTATATATAATAGCTTCCTTTCTCTTTAGGTATTGGTGTATTGAAAAACATAATAAATGAAAGAAGAATGAATGATTGTTTAAGTTTTGCTGGCTAATCTTAAATGATTGACTCATTAGTGTTTTAAAAAGGTTAAAAATTTAACATTAAATTGCATTTCGTATTTGATTTATAGCAGCATAAAGAGAAATTAGTTTTAATGTGGCCCATCCCAGCACAAGGTGTTATGGAAATGATCTGTGAGAGGTTCCCTAAATCCCCAAAAGTTAATATTTTAATAGGACATGAGAGAATGAAAGTAATTAGTTTTATCTAGTTAAAATATTGAGGGACTAATCCTGGTGTGATTACCACTGAAAAGTAAAACAATACTCCCTCTAAGATAAGGTGGAGGAAGGCTGCCTGCCACAGGTAATTTGGCAGTGGCTGCGACTGCGAGGGTTGTTTCAGTAATTGTTCAGCTGTCTCTAGTGCAGCCTTTTGCAGGAAGCTGGGTGTATTTGTCATTGGCAATGCCCAGGACTCTACATGTCTTGGCAGAGTTCCTGTCCCTCTGTCTGGGCTCCTCCAGGCATCACAGGTTACAGCCCCTGCACGAGGAGAGGGTCCAGCCTGCCCCTTCTTGGTGGCCTGATCTCTAGGAGTCCACAACAACTCAGAAAGATGCTCTTTCAAAACACATGGAGGAAGTCTCTGTATGTTAAAAATATCTGTTGTTTTTACCCTTTGTCTCTGCTTTGTTATGGATTTTAAAAACATACTAATTTTTACAGATGTTTCCTTGTTTATATTTATACATGGCAAAGCATACTAGTGTTAGCATGACAATCAAGTGCCTTCAAAAGTAATGATAACTAATGACAACCAAACCATGCTATTGCTGTTGCATTTTCAGTGTACTGTTCTCTTTTCAGTATACACTGTATCATTTACTTAAATGATGATTATATATTTCAGAATATACCTATCCTAGAAGGCAGAACCTTTCAAGCTTTTAAAAATGTGATTTTAGAATAATATGTTCTATTTTTCCTTCAAAGTACTACTTTTGCCAATTTTTACAGTGCATATTGAATGCATTTACACAAATTTTTACACTTCAAAATAGAATGACTTCAGAATTCATCAGATTTATGATACAATTTAGCATTTTTGAAAACTTGTGAAAATATATCTGGAAGGAACCCATTAACACAAAAGCAAGCTGATTTGGCCTGTCTCTGTAGCCATCTTAATAAACCTGCACTCTGTAGGAACACGTAGGGAACTGGAAGGAAAGCATCACTGTAAGAGCAAAATAAAATTATGTATTTTGTTTGAGTAGCCCTGAAAGAGGTGTTCAATGAAAATAAAACAGCCTGGGAAAGGACTTTTATTCTAATTGGATTTTGGTTTTGTCTTCTGTTCTATTTTGGGGTCTTGGTTTCTGTTGAGGAAGATTTTTGCTGTCGAATTATTTCACCTTTATCAGGGTTTCCAACTGTGTGCAGAAAGAAACTAGAGTAGCCACTGCCCTTGTACTTAAATAGAATGGTCGTTGTAAGAAATCTAGAAAAATTGAAAGACTTCAAATGAAGTCAGGAACTCACCTTTTGGGCTTCTGGGCCTAGAGATTGTAAGTACATTTGAAAGTGACTATCTGGCCACAGATAGTTCTTATGCATTCAAAGTTACTAGCAAAAAGTTATTATTTAATTATAAAATGTATAATAGGCAGAACAGTGCCTTTCTATCATACAAGCCAAGAAATGGGCAAAGATTATGTGACCTAAGTTAATCAAGGGAAAATAAATTTTTTAGAATTGTCTAGTGTCTTCCTTTTACTCTTCAGACATTTCCAAAGTGCTTACTCAAAATCAAAATATATTATAGAAGTTAAGAAAAAATTGAACACATTTATGTGGTAGTATTATGTGGTGTACATGAGTGGTAGTAATGTTCCAATCTGCCTACTAAGAGCTCCAGTAAGGAGGTTGTAAAGCTATTTTCTCTGCTAAATATTGGCCAGTAATAAGCATTCCCTTTACCTTTCTTCCTCCCCCACCACATTCCCACCTCCCAAATGCCAAGGACATTTGAGATATGCAGCTTTTATAAATGCTTAGTAGTCATAAGTTTTTAGAAGTATCACGATTTCTCATGTCTGATTCAGGACTCTCCATCATTTGGGTTTAGCAAAACTGCAGAGAGATTGATGCATTAAGGTGCAGAAACAGTGAATTCTCTCAGTCTTGTTTCGGTTTGTAGGAGATAAATTTTTTCCATCTCCATACAGATAGATCTTCACACAGAATCTAAACTAAACATCATTTGTCAGGAAGAGATGTCCAGATTTCTACGTATCCAGACAATATCCTTTCACGGAAATGTAGCTTAAGACAGGGACATTTGTACTCAGCACTTAAGGCTGGATAAAAACCAGACCTACCTATTTATAGTGAACCAAAAATAGAAATTTTTTTCTATTAGTATGGAAAAACAAATCTGTAACATAGTCAAGAATCTAAGAATGATATTGAACTGAAGATTAAGGAAAAGAGTGGACAATCATAAAGTCAGGCAAACCAGCCAGCAACTGCAAAACGCATTAAAGGAAAGAGATTCGGAGATCAGGATTGAAGATCAAGAGCCTAGAACACATCTGTAAGTAAGAGGCATATCATACAGAAATCACTGTGGATTTTCTAAGTGGATGCATCCCACAGGGCAGTCCTTCATTTTTTTTGCAGATTAATTACAGCCAGATGTAGCTTGATTGCCCAGGTGGAACTGACTGAGACACACAGAGGCTGAACTTCCAATTTCTTTTTGGAACAGAGGTTTCACAGAATGTTTAACCTAATGTTTCTTTATCTCTGAGGAGTGGTTTTATTTCCCCTCAGACAATTCAAAAAAAAAAAATCTGAGGTGGTTTGAAGGATAGCCCCTCTCTTTTTGTTGCCACTCAGAATCAGCAGATGGAAACAGCAGGCTGCAGGAACTGAGCTCTCAGTTGGTGTCTGAGCAATTGTCTCATGCCAAGAGAATTGAGAAGGCCACAGAGGAACCAGCTCCCAGCCAGCATTTGGACAAAAGCCATGCCAAGGTGGTTAAGCAGCCTGCAGGGAAATCTGGCTGCTGCCAGTGTGTAGATGAAGTGCATGGCACAGTGAAATGTGACTCCCAGCTGGCACAAAGGCAAAAATCCACGCCAAGACAGTTGATCCAGTCACGGAAAGACGGCCTTCATTGGTACCAGGCCAGAGACCAATAGCAGGGATCTGGGAACAGCTTTCAAAGCTCTCTTGTCTCTTGCTTCAAATATGAGTCCCTCAGAGCAAGCAGAAAGGGTTCATTACCAATTCCTGAATCTCAGGGGAAAGCAGAGTTCCAACATTGCTTTTACTACAACCAGAAGGAAGGAACTTTTATTCTCAGACAGAGCATACATGAGGCCAGTGACGACACGCATAGCAAGAGGGGAAAGGCCCAGCCTCACGTGCACATCTTTACCTTCCTTGAAACATTCTTAGATCTTCCTGACACCAATGAGTCATTTGCATCCAATGGATATAATTCAATTGTCATTCTGCGAGGTTGTTTCTATTTCACTGCCACCTCAAGAAGAATAAGATGGTGGTTTGTGTTCCTGTATGTGAGACAGACCTGCTTCCTTTTCTTCTCATGTCAGAGGAATTTATGGGATGGCTACAGTTCTCCCTAAAATACGCTCACACGTTCACAAACTGCTTGCAATTTCTTTGGTAAAAATATTCTTAAGAAAGAGTACCTTCCTTAAACTTTCAGAAGTTTTACAAGGTGACCAATGAATGGCTCTTTCCAAAGACAGCTTATAAAGGGAGAGCATACAAGCATCTCCAGAAACCTGTGAAGCAAAAAAATATACTTTTCAAGCTGGGAGATTACTGATGCTATCAAATATGTAGCTAAGACTTTCATTCAGGAGAAGAAATAGAATCTAATTTCATGTGTGTTTTCAGAAAATAACTTTCCTATCTTACAAACATAAATATATATTTGTCTTTGATTCTTACTATCTAAATTTATTTTATTTGTCAATAAAATAAATTAATTTTACCCAAGTCAAGTTGTAATGGCAACCAGTAAGTGATGTCCCTGTGTCAACCCATTAACTTTCCCATCTTATTTTCTATCCCATCCTGGTTGAGAAGGTTAAGAGATGGTCTGGGCTTCGTCTGGCAGCTAGTCAAGACCAACCCATGAACATTTACTTTCTTTTCTGTCCTGGTATTCTAGAGAAAAGGAAGTTGAGCCAGTACACATCTACAAGCAAATCCAAGGACAATTTTTCTCTACTTTACTATTCCTATGTGCAAGAATTTTTGTGAAGAAATAAGATTTTTTTTCTACTCTGTAGAAAAAAATTATATGATAATATGTCAATTATCATGTATACTGTTAGGCAAAAAATCATATCACTGATGTAGCAACATGGAGTAATGTTTATGATGAACAAGTTTGGGTTTATGAATTGAGATGCTTAAACAATTGTTTTGTATCTCTAGAATTACTACAAAGAATCCTTTGTAAACTCTTTAGTCAGAAAACCACTTCGAATTTTGTGATTATCAACACTTAAACATATTTTAGAGTGCCAGAAAAATAGTTTGACTGAAATAACTGGTTTTCAAACTAATTAATGTTTGTTACAGATGATATTCTTACAGTAGGTTTCTAAATAATGCTTTCTAAAATTTTTTTCCCCCCTCCATTAATACTTTCCTAAAATTTTTTGCCTTGGAGATTAAAATTTTTCAAACCTAGCCTAAACCTGCAGTTTGTTTATTTTTCTCTAATGTTTGGATTAATACCATTTAGTTCTCTGGAATATAAGTACACTGAAATTGACTTCTGTTATAAATTGCCTTATGACTACTTGCTGAAAAACTGTACTGATGAATCAGCTGAACCTAGAAAATTAGAAATTGGCAGATACTTATTCCTTATTCAGAGCAGTGCATTTGAGTGTTCCAGGAAAAATTGGTTTTGATTTGGCTGAGCTATGGAGGTTTGAAAATAACGCCTCTAAAATATGCCTTGTGCATGGGAACAGAGTTCTTTCAGCACGTGTCATTAGTGTTCTGAGTAAATCAGGTTGCACTGACACCCAGCAGACAGCCCAGAGTGCAAGAGAAGCTCAGAGTACTTCTGAAAAACAAGATGGTTCCAAAGATCCCTCCTTATTCAATCTGTATTGGCACACACACTGACAAGAACATGCAGCATGTGCTCAAAGGCTTCCCAGGTACTGACTGCATCCTGCTTTCTTTTATGGCTGCAAAGAGCCAGAAACAGATGTGTCTTCTGGAGTTTTGGTTTTGTGATAGTGCCAGCTGATTTACTTTATTATGCATTTCTAATTATGTTTATGTTACTTTTTTAAAAGTAGCTAAAAAAGAGCCTACTGGGAGGAGAAAGGGAGACATTTCCTGCCCTGAGTGACATACTTAGCATACTCAAGGCAGAGGATCTTGGAGACAGGAGAGTCAGTTACAGTCACAAATAAGAGCTTGACACTCATGAAGTGACATTTTACAGTGGAGAAAAAGTAGCAAAAATACTTCAGAGGGGTCTAGAAGGGTCTGAGACTGGTGCTACCCAGAGTGAGTAGGGAAAAGCAAGGATAATAGACAAAGGGTATCAAGCAACTTTCCCTTATTTGAATAATCTTTATTTAAATAATTAAATATTTGCTTTTTATTTAAAGAAATTGTGTTCTTTGGGAGTTTTTAAAAGATTCTGGTTTTACAGCAGACTCATTAGATGTGAAAGGCACAGCGACATCCACCTTGAAACTTTGGTTTTGACGACACCAGATCACATTTAAAGCAGAAAAAAAATCTGACATTCTGTGGAAGCAAAAACATTTTAGGATTTCATTCACAGAATAAAAAGGAATTCAATGAATAGTGAGGCCAAAACTCTCTGAACAAAGGTAATGCTTATATTTATCAGTGTTTTAAATGTAGGAAGAGTCAGCATTTCATTAAATAATGTTGGTTATAAAACAGCAGAAAAATATTTGCAAAATTCTTTCATCAATGCTACAGGATTACCATAAGGAAGAGCTCACCAAGTGCAACACAAGTTAGATGGTGGCTGGTTTCACTCTAGCCTACATGACCTCAAGGTAATTCTTCACAGTAACAGAAATTTCTGAAGGTTGCACTGAAATTTTCAACCACTATTTTTGTAGATTGATGGTTTCCAAAAATAAATTTAAAAGCATTGAAGAGAATATTGATAGAGTGCATGACGTCCTTTAGATCAAATGCACAATGCTGAAAGAGCTCAGAAAAACTCAGAGTAGTTAGGGTTGGAAGGGCCCTCCGGAGACCCAGGAACATATCCAGGAGGGTTTGGAAAGCCTGCAGAGCAGGAGACTCCACAACCTCCCTGGGCAGCCTGTTCAGGGCTCTGCCACACTCAGTGTAAAGCTCTCCCTCACACTGAGGTGGAACTTTCTGTGTTTCATTTATTGCCTTTGCTCCTCCTGCTGTCTCTGGCACCACTGGGAAGAGTCTGGCACATCCTCTTGGCACGGGCCTTTGAGATGTTTGTATGCATTGATGAGATCTCCTCTCAGTCCCACCTTCTCCAGACTAAACAGGCCCTCATAACAGAGATGCTCCAGACCTTTCATCACCTTTGTGGCCTCTGCTGGACACTCTCTGCTAGTTCCTTGTCTTTTACTGAGGAGATCAGAACCAGAGAAATTTATGTTAAATATTAATATGCAGTAAAATAAAAAAAATACTCATGCAAGTATTGGCAAGGTAAGGAAAAAATGCATTTTTTTTTCTTACAGTTTATGAGTTACAAGTGAAGTAGATATTTTTAGTTGATAATAAAGAGCTGAACAAGGTTTACTATAGCAACTTTATTACAGCAGTTATGCAGAAAAGCCTACAAACAGACTTTCAGAATTATAATTTTTCTGGACATAGAATTCATTTTCCAGCTTCTGAGAAGTCTAAGCCTGACTTCTATCCCACATAAACCTTATTAAAACATCTTTAAAGGAATGTAGTTTATTTATGGATTTGGAGAAAGTTCTTGAAATGAGGTTAACATTTGTCATCATACAAATACAATGCAGGTTAAATCTCCTGACAGCCACACAGCTATTAAAAAAAAGTAGATTCATTTCAATATTATTCCTTATCAAAAAATCCAAGAAAAAAATAAAAGAGTAGTATTTACTGCAGAGAACAATTCTAGATCGAGTTTTGGTTTTCTATCTGGCTCTCATTTAACTATATCTTTCTGTTAGACAGGCATTCCTTAATCCTATGATCCATTGGCAGTGAAAGTGCCCAAATTCAGTGTGTTAAGGGCTATAACAATTTTGCTGTGATGTGTATGTTTTTTCCAAGATCCATTTATTCACTCTTGTGTTGACCTCACAAATAAGTCAATCTCCTAATTTTCCAAAATAACTTCTGGCAAAGTAACTACTAGATTTGTGTTGCAAACATCTCCTGAAGGTATTAAGATTTTTCTCATTTTTAGTCATATTCATTCATTTTTGCCTAAAAAGATTAAGATTATCAGGTCATTAAATTCTCTTCCATTTCCTTTATCTGTAATAAATACACTTTATAAATTGATATCTGTAAGTTTCCACTTTTACTGAAAATATGCTGGACATAGAGCATACTTTGATCATATTGCCTTTCTTCTGGTTTTTGATACACCACCTGGTTGGAAATGTCATCAAATCTTAATGAAACATATGTGTATATATCCTCTTCTGCTTGGAAATTTCCTGTAGTGCTGGCTAGATAAATTCTCTGAATGGTTCTTCAGAGCAGGCACATCAGAAAAGTGGAGACTAATGCATGCTGACCTGCCATATGGGCAGGATTTCACTGAAACCCTTTTTTTCTTCTTATGAGACATACATACAAATCCCAGAAGCTATGTACACAGTTTTGTGTTTAATAACATAGTGCAGCATACTGTTCACAAAAGCATGTAGGCACAGATGAATCATGAACATAAACAGGGGGAGACAGATTGTATACATTGAGCCTCTGTGTCTGACTGTCACACAGAGCGCAGTGGATGCCAGTCCCTATGCCTGAGGCAGCAACTACCCACAGAACCTCTACCCTGGTCCTCAGAAGCTTCTTATTAACCCCAGAAAAGCCACAGATTCTGTGTCACCTGCTGTAAGTCTCTGCTCTGTAAACACCTGCAGTTGCCCTGTCTGCTGGGCCCTCAGCATGGAAATAATATTTGCAGCAACCCTGAGCAGCTTTTCAGCTTCCCTTGAGTTACTCTCGCAGGTTCTGCTCCTCCCCTTGTCACTCACAGCAGGATGACAGTATCAAAGCTGGTAAATTTTGGTGTGGAATTGGCTGCTGTGCTGCAGACAGGCACAACAAATTCTCTGCTAAAGAAGTTTGAACAGGGGGCCAAAAACTACAGTTTGTAAAAGAAGACAGGTTTTTAAAGATGGAGAGAGTGGATAGGAGGTTACAGAGACAAAGGAGGAGCAATGTGCAGAAACATTATAGCCAGAAGACACCAGTGACAGAAGTAATCTTTAGACTGTAAAAAGATGTGACAAGAAGGGCTTGAGGGGAATATATTTTTTTAGAAAGAGCAAACAAACAAAATCCCAAAGAACTGGAGCACAGCCGTCCATCCTGTACATTGTGAAAAAAACCCAGCACAACATTCCCTTTCTGCTAACATCTGGTCACAAAAGGAAGCCAAGATCCAGTCAAAGAAGAGCAGTTCACTGGCAAACACATGCCAGCATTCTTGCTATCACTACCATTCAGCTCTGGTCCATGTCTCAGGCACAGAGATTTAATGACTATGCGACTTGAAGAAAATAAATGTGCATGAAAGTACTTATTTTACCCTGAAAATTATGGGGCTTGAGGTGAAACAAAGAACTTCAACTGAGAAAGAAGAAAAACAGTCAGTGCTGTGTAGTCAAATTCAAAATGTTTCTCAGCATGGAGCCTTTGGCTAAAAACTTCAAGAGGAGCTGGAGTTCCCAAGATGGTGTGCAGGAATTGCCTCCTCTCGGCACACACATGACATGTTTAAATATCCATCCAACCACAAGATGTCAGCACACTCAACGGGAAGTCCTGCAAAAACCAAAATCTGTATAAATGGAGTATTTCTGTGTCACACGTCTCTCCTCCTGCTGTTAATGGGAAAAAAAATTATGTTTCTGAGGAGTTACATGACATTTCACATTCAGATTTTGCCTTCAAAGTGGAAATACCTGATATATCATGGTCTGACCATAGTATCTTAATGAGAGTAAAATGCTGAAACAGAATGGAGAACATGGCTTTCTCTTCCCATTCTGAAACCAGTGGATGTTGGACAAGGATCTAAAACAGCTCATAAACACATGAATAATATTCAATAACAGAATGTAAGCTCTGGCCAGCTGCTTAGACATTTTAGACTGCACACTCACCTTTGAAATTCTGCTTCAGTACCTCTCCAGGAATTATTTCAACTCAGTAAAGTGTCCAGATACCTGTTTCATGGCCTTCATATCACAATATCTATAAATCTTCAAATACAAATTGTACAGGTGGGTTCTGGCTGGTGTGCTAAGTAGCATAAGTGGAGACCACATGGGATCTGGGCATAGCACAAAATTAATTAATCATGTCCACTTTCTTTCAAAAATAGCTCAGACTCAAGTTGTCATGATATCAATAGTCTTGCAATTTGCATACTGACAGAAATACTCAGCAAGTTGTTGCTGTTACTGCATTCCTATCTACAAATATTCAAATTGCACCCTGGGCAGGAAATGCCTAGAATCTTCCTGTAAAATACAGTCAGAATTCCCTCTATGTTATTTGAATTCTTTCAGCACATCAACATATCCACAGCAGATGGTATATGAGAGCCTTTCTGGGGAGATGGGAGTAGCTAGATTCTCTGAGCCTAACTTCTATATTAGATAAATTAGTAATCAAAATGTACAACAAAATTACTAGGCATCTGGATAAATACAAGTTCTTTGGAAAGATCAGCAAGCCTTCTTTAGAGTTTTGTGATGTGGATATTTTGGTATTTTTTGTGACAAAGTCATCAAACATGAAAATAAGAATTATTTAGTTGATACAATCGATCTGTATTTTCAAAATATTTGACAATGCCGTCGGTCAAGCCTTTTAAAGAAAATCATAGACTCTTCGGATAATAGAATATGTTGAATTGGAAGGACCCCATGAGGATCATCAAGTCCAACCCCTGGCCCTGTGCAGGACACTCTAAGGATCACACCATGTCGCTGTGGACTTTTACAGGGGGCTGAGGTGTGACTTGTGCTTCACAATGACTTCATGCAAGTCCTTGAAAAAGCAGTTTTTAGGGAGCTTGGAAAGTTTGCTGTTAATAATAAATTATTCAGAATAGGAAAAATGCAGACTGACTGTGAAGAATTGCTGCAGAAACTTATGAGGCTGATTGGGCAATAAAATGGCAGATGAAATGCGGTGAAGAAAAATGTAAAGTGATGCACAAGAGGAAAAAACCCACAAATTCACATATAAAATGATGAGCTCTAAGCTAAGTGCTACCTCTCAGAGGAAAAATCTTGAGATAATGAGAGTTAGCGCCACAAATATGTCAGTCCTATGCTGAAAAACAGACAAAAACCCAAATCAAATGTTAGCAACTGTAAGGGGAAAAAATAAACAGAAAACAAGATAATTCTCAGTTGAATAAATCATGACTCATCTTTAAAACACAGTTCTGACCTCTCTCCCACTGTCCTGCTATGTTCAAAAGGATATAGCAGAATTTGAAATTATTAGCAAAATAATTGTAGTAACAATAATTATGAAAGATGAGTATTTATTTCCAAGAGGGACAAAACTGAGCTATATAGAGTGGTCTAGAGAAGAAACAAATTAGAAGGAAGATACAACAGGTCCATAAGCTCAGAAAAAGACTGAGCAGAGAGATGACCCCCAGCTGAATGGCCCTTTCTGCCTGACCTGGTACAGCCATTCCACTGTGCTGACCACATTCTGGCCAACAGGTAGTATGAATTGATAAGAAACACTTTGGCTATTAATTTAGCTGCTGGCTGATATCACTTCCAGAGCTTTTATTACCTGTGGTGCTGTCATTTATCATGAACATTTTGATTAGGAAATTCACCTTTTGTGAAGAAAGTAAGTAGAAAGCATTTGAAGATAAATTTTAGGAATAACATAATGATGGTATTACTCTTATTAAAAAATAGAATAATAATATCTATAATCTGGTAATCTGCCCATCTTAATCATTACCTAGGTAAAAGTCTAATTGAAATTAATGAACATATTCTCAGAGGAATGGTTTCAGAATTCTCTTCCATGTAGATCATTTATATCATGCTCATCACCAGAGTTTCTGAATGTGTTCCAGTAGTACATTAAGCAATGTGACTAACATCTGTCACATGTTTTTTTTCTTCAGTCTCTCTCCAGGGAGATAAATATATGCAGTCGAGTTTCTAGTATCCAATAGGAATTTTTCCAGGTGAAGAGAGGAAGAAAAGTAAAAAGAAAAAAAAGGTGGGGAAAATAGTTTGGTTTTTTTTCTATTAATGTACAATTTACTTTAGTTTTATATGATGAAATAACTGGAAAAAAATATGTACTGCATTTACACCTTGCGATTTCAATTTGTAAACTCACTTTTGAGTACAACCTTGATGCTGAATTAAGCTTCAAGTAAAATAAAGTTATATCCATTAATTTGACTCACTTTCTTTTCTGAACTAATAGTTGTAGTCAGAAGACAAAAGAAAACTATGAATCATTGTTAGTGCAGAAGAAAAGACAAAATGTCACCAATCATGAAGTACTGATGATTTTTCAAGGATGATAATTGAATGGTATCTAGCTACTAAGAAACTATGTTAACATTTTAGAATATTTAATTACTTTAAATTGCAACTGATTTTTAAAATATTTCATATACACGGATTAATTAATGAAAATTTGCAGTGAAGTTTAGCAAAACAGTACCATTCAGTATTTGACATGGAATATATCTGCATAATTTTTGAACAATACAAATTCCTAACACAGATTGATATGTAATTTTCTTTGCAAACCACTTCAAGATATTTTTTTCAAGGAGTAATTACTATGACCAAATCTGCATTTTACAGATGTAGTTAGTGAAAGGGGTAATGACTCATGTAGTGAAAAATTGAACTAATGCTACATTCTTGGTTGCCTGTGGACCATACTGCCTCCCCAAACAAAAGAACAAAACTGAAGTAATTAATGATAGACCATCATGGTTTGAAAACCCTCCATTATCTTTTTTTTCAGCATTCACTATAAAAGTAGTCTCTCTTTCTTTATTTAAAGAACAAGGATTGTGATCTTACCAGCAGATGAGAAATGGAATAGAGTGCAAATAACCATCACATCTTGGATGTGACCTTGGCTGCCCCCTTCCAGTTAAGATAGTCAAAACTAGAGGAGGATTTCCAGTAAGTATATATGGCCTATCCACTGGTCGTATTCTGCAGCCCATAAAATGATGAATGTCATGTGCATCATTGTCCTGAAGAGTTCAAGGAAATATCTTAAGATTGTACCCCAGTAGCACACAGACAAAAGCAGTCCTACAGTGGGTTGTCAGGTTTTTGTTAAAGACCTTGATGAAATATCGAGTTGCTGAGTTACAAAATATTAAAGGAAGCTTGGCCCTGCTGTTATTAAATAGGTCTTCCTTTTCTCAGTGACAGACTTCCCATTCTAGCTAATGACAGCAAACACATCTGAATATTTATTATGTGTTGAAAGCACAAATGTTGGATAGAGACAGAATATAATAATGCCTTTTATTTTTCTTGAGGCGATCTGTCTTGGCATTCTAAGTGCCACAGATAAAAGCAGCAATAAAAAATAAAAAAAGAAAAAAGAAATTAATATCTCAAAATAACAAAGCATTACTGAATAAAGGCTAAAATCATCTTAATGCATCAGGCTGAAAGCCATCCAAAAATGACCTATGACAGCATCCTGTAAAATTACAAACCTATGCTTTTGCCAGAAGAGAGCGTCCCTTAAGCCTTAGGCTGCAAAGGTGAATTTTCTCAGAGCTTGGCTCTTGAAATAGTTCATATCTCCTAAGAGGGTTAAAAGGCATAGAGAGTGCCAGAATTTCTGCAAGACGTGGAAGTTGCGTAATAAAACCACTGACTATACCTCATTTTCTTTATGTCATTTAGTATGGCTATGTGCTAAACGAGATCAGAATTATTCATGCTGATGAATACCTAAAGAATTTCCCTATGGCAGATCTGCATATTGTATGTGCCACATACACAAGTCCTAGACATGCAGTTTAACTGGGTCTAGTGACCTTTAAAATCATGCCTGTTTTTCACTCATGAATCATCATTTTGTTTAGCAGGTAGTTAATGTTCATTCACATTTCTGGCCTTTGCTGACCTCTTTCCAGCCTGTGTCCCTTACTGCAGCAGGTGAATGGTTTCTGAGGTAAGCGTAAGCCAGGATACAAAGCAGCAAGTTATAGCTATTCAGGGACTATTTTATTTAAATATTCATAGTGAGCTTAAACTCCACACACACACTCAGATTGTAATCACAGACCTACCTGTAGGAGAAACAGGGAGAATTTTTTCCTGCAAACTTTGATAGTGTCTCCAAAATGTAATTGATTTATTTTAGATAAAATGGACTGTGAAAGACCAAATGTCTCCCTAGTCGGTTTCCCTGGTGAAGAGAGTGCTCTGGTCAAAATCTAATTGCCAGGATCTGATATTTCTTCCAAAGGACAATTCTGGCTAGACAAATTGTCTGATGATTTTGGCCTTCTGGCATTACTTTTTTCTAAATCAGACAAAGATTATTTTGAGCAAAAAGAAGCACCAACCGCAAATATCTTTGCTATTTCTTTCCGTATTTCCCCTTCAGCTTTGAATCCTACATTCTTTTCCCATTCTATATGCCTATATCATGTCTTCCCACTCTTTTCCTCTTTCTTGCTGTTGTCATTCTTCCACTTTGCTTGTACAAACAGCATTTATTTTTGTTTTCGTTTTGCACTTAACTTCTTGTGTTCGCTGCATTCCTTTGAAAGAAGACATCCTGCTCTCTGCCTTGCTTCCACTGACCTCCCTCCCTCTTTTTAACTTTCTCCTCCCTTTACTTTCAATGTGACTCTCTCTTTGTATACTCCCCAGTATATCCTTGAGTGAATGTATGCGTATAGAACAGACAATCCCAACTTTTATCACACCTTTTAAGCTGCACAGAGCTTCCAGCTCTTGATCTCCTTATCTCACACATTCTGTGCCATGTTTCAATGCTGTGATTAATAAAAACTCTGTGTTGGAAGCTTTTAGTTATACAATAGCAAGTAAACCACCTCTTTGATTTGTTGGGGTTTGTTGATGGGCTATTAAAAAGTTAAGCTATCAGCTCCCATATGGCTTCTATTCAATAACTGACTCAAATCCTAGATTTTTTGAGGGTATCTTGGCCCTTTGAGTAGCAGCCATCCTTGTGGCAACTTCTTGTTGAATTAGAGTCCCTCCCTTTCCACCTTCCTCCAAGGACACCAGCTCTTGGTATGAGTGGTCCAGTGTGATGAGGCTGAAGTTAGCGAGCTGAGCTGAGCTGAGCTGCCATGTCACTGTGCGTGGCGGATGGCACAGCCCTACAGCAGTCACCTTCAGGCAATCAGTATACAGTGGGCAGGGAGTTACAACACCTGCACAGGCATTAAGTCAAAACACAGCATGTTTGTGGCAGTATTCCAGTCAGGGTCTTCCCCAAAATACCTAGATCTGGGGAAGATGGCAAAGTATTGCACTTCCCAGTGAGTGTCATCTCTAGTATTTGTTTATTTCCTTAGCAACAGGGCGTCAGAATTTATTTTTGAAAGCTGAGGTAAACACTGACAATAATAAGACTGAAGTTTTTAGGGCTTTTTCAAACAAAATCCATCATATCTGTCTTTGCTTAGAATCCAGTTAGACCTTTGTATGTACACCTATTGATGACCTATGTACGGAATAATAGCTTTAAGATGACAAACATAATTCTCTGTGCTCAACTAGTAAAAAAAGCAAAATGCTTTCATCCAAACATCAAATACATAATTTGGATAAATCCACGAGGGTAATGTTCACTCTCTGCAGTAGACCATCTGGCACAGAAGACACTGTGCCAATTAATATAGATGGAATGACTGTTAGCACTACAGATAGTAAATATTTCAGACTAATCCTTTTTGTCATTTATCAGCTACACTCATCCTTCAAAATTTGCAGTCAGATTCTCCAGCATGTTGAAACAGATTGATCACGTTCAGACTTTTACTATTCTGAAAAACTTTTGCCTTCTTTTAAATTCTTTTATAGTTCAGATTTCCTCTATTTGTCTGAGGGTTAAAGATTATTGTGAAGCAACAGCACAGTCAGTAGTGTTATTTGGCTGATTTATCTCTCTATCTCATTAATGCATATGTATTGCCTTACTAATGTTATGTTTAATCCAAAGATCTTTTTCTCTAAGGAAGGGGTAAATACAATTTGAGTAATACAATCCTAATGGCTATTTCAGAAGACTGAATAATACTATGTTTGCAATATTAACTTACAAGTTGATCCTGAGGAGGCTTGGTCAAGTTTTCGCCTCACCTAAAATCATGTACCATGACTGTTTTTCAATTATATTTCTAAGAGACCTGGGAAGTTCTTTTATAATACCCAGAAACTATTATTTTAACGATATTCAAAGAAATTTTTTTAGTGTTAATTTACTTTCCAGAGCCATTTAACAAAGCTCTAAACAAAGCTGTATAGGAGTCGAGTATTCTCCAGTGTTCAGAGTGCTTCAGAAACACCACAGTTTTGAATCTTATAAGACTAAAGTTAATGTTGGAAACTTAGTAACGAAGCATTTAAAACCTTTCTCATTATAATACAATGCCAGCAGTAAAATAAATTGTGTGTTGGTGAAAGTAGCAGATCGGGATATTTTTTTAATTTTTCAGGCCATCACCTCATGGTCTAAAGGAAAAAAAAATGAAAAAAAAAAGAAAATTATTAAAAACCAGTTAGCTTTGTCTTTCTATTTTTAGTTGTTTTTAAAGGTGTAGAGAGACAGGCAGAAACTTTGCATTCCTATGGATTCCTATGGAGACTTGTGGTATGCACACAGAGCAGTGCAAATTGAGCCTCTGCAATGTGATCAGAGAAGGGTTTTATGAGATGGCTTCTGCACTTCTCACTTTTGACCATATTTTGCATTGCATCACAGGAAGCATTTAAGACATTATGAAAAAAATATTTTTTTAACTATCAGTGTTGAAAGATGAATGTGAATAGTACAGGATCATAGAATCAGAATCATAGAATGGTTTGGGTTAAAGATCACCTGGTTCCAGCACCCCTGCTGTGGGCAGGAACACCTTCCACTAAACCAGGTGGCTCAAAGCGCCCTCCAATTATGCCTTGAACACTTCCACAGATAGGGTGTCAGCAACTTTTCTGGGCAATCTATGCCAGTGCCTCACCACTCTCACACTAAAGAATTGCTTCCTAGTATCTAATCTAAACCTACCCTCTTTCAATTTGAAGCCATTACTCCTTGTCAAATTAGCAAAAATATTACAAAATGTCTGATCTGAAAGTTTTCTGCAAGTTTTGTTATAACTGAAATCACATACTGATTTCACCAATCTGACTCCCACTGTTATCTGAGGCCAGCAGCTCCAGTAATGCAACAGGAGTTCTCAGTAAATGAACAGATAAGTGTGTTTGGCTATTTCTGGAATCTGTAATGCAGACATTCATGCTAAGCAAATTGGTTTTATTTTGCAACAAGTGCACCACAATGCTCTGTGAGGATTCAGAAATTTCTTGGGATTTGAGGCATACACATACGCAAAGAGGCTTTATGAAACACTAGCTTGTGCCAGTTTTGTTTATATTGCCCTTGATAAGCTGTTAACTTCCCAGAAATGAACCCACTCTATCATTTCTAGGGCAGTTAGTCCTCCATGCATTTGGTGGAATTGAAAGAAAATTAAATATAAGGACAAGTGGGAATTTAGAAAAAAAATCTCATATTTTTTTTAATCTCAGTCTCAAATATGTGGCGTTGTTTTCTTTCAGAGAGAAATGGTGGATGCAAAATTATAGATATTTTAGGAAGTGACCAATCAGATTTTTACATCCACTTTATAGCACAAATGCAGGCCTGTAGAGTTTGTTAATCCTGTTACCATAAGTAAATTTGTGTTTAAGCACCTAAAAACACAGCTCAGGGAGTGATGAAATTATTCTGAATAAATGTACATTCCTAGAACATAGTCCCCTATACAGACTTTATAATTCAGCCGTGTCCTTGCTTGTCCTGGATGACCTGCAGGCCAGCTGAAGTTTTTAATTATGTATTTATAAATACATATATTTACACTCATACTGAAGACCTATTCACTCACTATTTTCCTTCATGAAACTTTGCTTTCTAATATATCTTCATCTTTCTCTTTCATGTCAGGGCTTTTTTTTTTTTTTACTTTCAGTATATTCATTGTATGCTTGCAAGTTCCTGGTTTTGAGCTATGGGAGAAAAAACAAGAATTCAAATCTCTAGGACTAACTTATTTTTAATATTACTTATTTAGTAACCTTTTGTGATTTTTTTTTTTGTGGAGTACAAGTGTACAAAGGCTATATTCCAGAGCTTTACTAGAGTACCTAAAAAAGGCCAGGAAATCTTAGTTATAGGGTTCACTATCAAGATAGAGATATTCTTTGAAATATATAATGTATATTAATATTATTTGAAATATATAATATCTAAATACATATATTACTGTGATTAGTATATCTTACAAGCTTTAACCCCACCACTGTAGTGAATAACAGTTTTTTAAGCTGAGAACTAAGATCTGCTGGTGGTAAATTAATAAAAACTGAAGATTCAATTTTTTATTTTCTGACCAAAGCATAAAAAAATTTCCCCATGATGATAGGAATAACATGCTTGAAAATGTTTATAAACACTGTCTTTTGACAGCCACCCTTTCAATTTGTCTGAATAATATAATTGTTTCCAATTTCTACTGTTCTTTACTATATGCTAGCATTTGGTGTTGAGAGCATACATTTTTTTTTTATAGTGCAAGGGAACAATGTTCTTTCAAGTGACCTTGTAGGCACTATTACATTTTAAAGAACAAATAGCAGATGTGAGACATTAAATATGAATTTATGAATTCCACTTTACTTGGTAAAAAAACATTTTCATTTCAACCTTCACTTGCATTGTAAGCTCCATCAGAATTAAGATGTTTAAGGCCATGAATCCACAAGAATTTTTCCCAGCGATAAAATGGCTCACATAGTTCTTACTTTCTCCTTCTCTTCCACTGTTCACTCCTACCCTTTCTCTCCCTTTCAGTTGTACTATGATCTTTACAGAAGAGAACAGGCTAGCCTGAAGTTACTGCTGGGACCAACCTCTGAACCAAACCTCACAGGAGCGTTTCACAGAGATGTAAAAGGAGACCTTTTCCAGCCAGAAGTGATTTATGAATAATCAGATCAGGCGGAAAAGAAGAGATGCTATGAGACATTACACAACTTGTAAATGAGAATCACATGCAAGAGTGGCAGGATACAGGCAGAAATTTATTCAGAGATTGATTTTTTTTCACAGTCGACACCAGCTTAAAAAACTTATGTATTTCTCATTCTCTCACCACGTATCCATATTTACCTCTAACTGGGAAAGCAGAGCTCCCACAGACCAGTGGTTTCTATGCAGAGCATATGTTAACATGAAATCCTTGGAAGAGCTGTGACAGCTGTCCTGAAATTATATTCCTGAAATTTGCAGAGTGTTGTGAACAGCGACCATCTCTACTCTTAACTGGAGACCTCAGGAGGGGAAGGAACTGAGTGATTGGATCCATGCACAGCAAACTGTGGCCCAGAGAGTGGACAAGTGCCTGGGCAAAATGACATTTCTGTACTACTGCTCTTAAAGGCTTACCTGTCCATTTTTGAGCATTTTGGGTTTCATAATTGTGTGGTTTTGTCATAAAATCATTAATATAAAACCAGAGCACAAAATCAGAGGAAGGAGCAATGAACTAGGCACAAATGAAAAATATGAATATTTCTGTCCCAGGGCATGTTTTCCCAATCATTTTAATCTGTTTGGAGAATTACCCCTTTGCTGCAGGAATAGATAAAAAAAAGAAACAGAAATATTTTTAGAACAAAAATTGAAATAGAAGTTATCTCTCAGCGTACATTGTCTTCTCTATATCCTGACTTTTCTGAAAATTTAGCCCAGGGTGGTTAGACTGTGAAGAAGGAAAGAAGAAGATGGGTTCTTGCACATGAGCTAGAAGGAGTTCTAGTAACATGGGGTTGACTGGAGGGAGAAAATGTAAAGTCAAGAGCAGAAAGCAAAACCACTAGGAGCAGTTAAGAAAAGGGAAAGAAGGCAAGTGAAGAGCATGAGAGGGTGTGCAATTATTTTAGCAGTATGATGAAATGTAAGGAGGGGTGGAGCTGTGCTGATAATTGAAATTAAATTAGAACACTTCTGGAGGACTTAATATATTCTATTCTTACCAGTAGCAGATTGCAATAACAACAAATATAAAACTTTTTGGTACAATTAAAATGTCACTAGAGATTTCTTACTAAAAGAGCAACAACACCTTGCAGAAACACAGTGCTTTTCCAAGTAAAAGGTAAGAGAAACCTTGGGTGAACTTACTTCCTTCTTCATGCTCGCAGGAGTAAAAGCCTCAGAGTGGGATGGTCCTTGCTGCCTGCCAGCTCTAATGTGAGAAATTTCTGTCTGCAATTCAGTAGCTGCATGATACAAGGAAGCTTTTATGAGGAGAGGTGCCAGATCTTTTATACCTTTATCAACCAGGTATCGAGATCTTTGTTTAGAGCTAGCAAACCCCAACTGTTTTCACTGCTCTGAGAATCCAGCTAGAAAAACCTTTGTAGACAAGAAGCACACAACAAAGTCCAGCAGGTTCCTTGAAGTGTGGGTTTAAGCAACTGAAAATAAGAGAGGGAAGAATTCCTGGAATGTGCCTTTCCTCTTTGACTCTCTGATTCTGGTTTTCAAAGACCACTGTCACAGCAGTCCTTCTAAGAAGAGAGATCATTCAATGTACTTCCTCTGCTTTAGAGGATTCTCTGATTCTCCATTAAGTTTTCTCCCCTGGTTCATAAATGCATGCCACAGGGGGTAGATAATTTTTGGGGTATTTGGGTTTTTTTTTTGTTTCATCTGTTTTTAAACTTATGGGCCTAATATTCTGGTAATAAGCACACTGACATAAATAGAGTTTTGTACATGCATGAAGAAGTCCAAATTTTTCTTCGTCTGGAGGAAGTCCTTTTCAAGGACAGATGCAACATATGGGAAGTGGGGAGGCGGGACTAGACTGCTAAGTAGCTGTCACAGTTTAGTTTAGGATCTGTGTAGAACCATGGTACCCCAGGAAAATCATCATTGAACTTTGTTCTGGTAGGCATTACTTTTATGGCACAGGGAAGACAAACAGTGTTCTGGCCTCTCAATCTCCACGTTTACCATTTATCCAATATTACAGCTTTCTTCTGTGGGTTTAAGAAAAGGGTTTCCTATTTTGAGTGGCCTCCAAGAATCTGAAAAAAGTAAGACTGTGTCCTGACGAAACAGACCAGATCCCATCAGATGATACTGTGCCTGGTGTCTGACTGTACTGGTGAAATGGGAATGAAAGCTGTTAACTGTCTCTTATGCAAAGGTCAGGACAACCCAGGATATAAATTATAAGAGCTGACAAATGCAGAGGATGGCAGTGGGGTGACTGTGCTGTATGTTCTCGCTAAGACAGACAGCTGAAGAAAGCATTTGCTGCATTTTTAAAAACAGTTTCTCCCACTTAAATTAATCAAAAAGATTAAATTAAGAATTAATTTGTTTTTAAAAGCTATTTTTCTTTGAAAATTACGTAAGTTAATTTAAAAACAAAGTTATATTCCTCAATATCCACAGTCCATGTATTTTCCCAAGTGTAAATATCAGAGCCACAAAACTTTGATATGGGAAGAGATTCTGAGAGCCTGAGAAAGGGAACACTCAGAAGGACAGAAGATAATTCTGAGAAGAAAAATAATAGACAGAATTAATCACTGAAATGACTCATTCAAATATTATGACAAGACAAAAAAGTGCACTCTAGGGCAGACCAGAGTTTATTAGGAAGAGAAGTAAAACCAAACTATTCAAATGACAATGGAGTTACGAGCTTAATGCCCTTCATCCCTCATGTCATTTTATTCAAGCAGACTCAGACTATGACGTACTCAGACACAAAATTTACCTCCTTTTTTTCTAGATTACCATGGGGTGAGTGAGAAGAGATGGGGTTCTCCCCAAACGCAGTCCAGAACAGAAGCATTGTCCAGGCCCGTACAGGTTTGTAATCCTGCCCTGCAATACTCCTTGCTTCACTCCTGGTCTGGCTGTAATTGTCTTTACTGCAGATGGTGTGACTGACACCTATGGATCCGTTCTGAGAGCAGCCCTGGAGCAATAAGCGGGAGAATCTCCCTGTCTTGTGCAGCTCCATCACCTGCAGGGATGGCCAGAGACAACCCTTGGGGCTGGCACAATATCAGTGTGAGCAGAGCCTTCAATCCTTTCCCGTCGTCTTTCATCAAGAGGTAGAAAGCTAAGCTGGGTGATGTGAAAATCCATACCATCTTGAAAAAACATTGATGACAATTTTTTGTATTGTTTAGAAGAGTTTACAGAACTGGTCTCTCTTTTCCTCGTAGCAAAGATAAGTAATTGATATCTGGCTGTAGGTACAGGCTGAATATTCTGATTTTTTATTTTCAGACAACTACAGTCATAGTACTTTGTTTTATAAGCCAGTGGCAAAGAAAAACAGAGAAGGGTAGAAAGTGAAGCCATAAGCATCAGTCAAAACTCAGATTCTTCAAGATTTGCAATCAAAGAAAATAATGTAAAGGCAAAAAGCCAAAAGTGATTGAACTGGAAAGGCTGAAATCCTCTAGATAAAATGTTCAACTAAAATAAGATTTGATGTCTTCTAGCTATCCTGTTTGACACTGTAACTGGTATTTGATGAAACTGTGTCAGATTACACTTAATTTACATTTCTGAGAGTTGTCCTGTAAACAAAAGACAGAGATATCACTCATTAAAAGTTAAATATGGACTTTTGGAAACCAATTCTTAGGAAAGGAATCAGTTTTGAAATGAATTCCACCACTACAGAACCACACAAATCACCTTATTGAAATTGTTGCTCTTGTAATATGTTCATGCACAATCCATTGGTATCTCTTTATAAATACGAGGACAACTATGCAACATTTCTGAAATTTATACGCTTTCACTTCAACCAATATTATTTATTGTGTAAATAATGTATGTTTACACAATAAATGGTGTATGTTCTAAATCGTGTTATGTATCATGTAGAAGCTCTGCTTCTATTTATTTCATCCTTCCATCCAAGCATTCAGTCATGGATGTGCATCACTCTTGCTATTTGCAGTTTATTTTCCTCTATTATTAAGACTAAAAGGAGTTTACATGTTTTGGAAGTAACCACTAATGGAAATTAGAGCTCGGGGGGCTGACTCTTGTCGCAAACCAGAACAATTGAACTGCCAATGCTGAACACAAGGAACAAAGCAGAAAATAGATAGATAGGCACCTCTAAGGAATGTTGTTGACATAGTCTTTTTCTTATGTCAATAGATGCAGGCAGAGTCTTTATGCACTGAGAAGAACCTAAACTATAAAATGTAACTTGATTTATTGCTTCTGAATATTCAACATTTTGAAGGAAGATTACCACACCTCTGAGACCTAATACCAGCTTCTTCACTAAGGGAATATATGCAGCAAAAAGAAAACATTTGACCTTCCTTCCTTCCTTCCTTCCTTCCTTCCTTCCTTTTCCTTCCTTCCTTCCTTCCTTCCTTCCTTCCTTCCTTCAATATTTACTGAGATAATACAGCAGCATTTATGTCTCCTGCAAAATTTTTTTCTTGTTCTGAAGAGCACTTTTGTAAATCTGCTTGCTAAACCCATGTGGTTCTCGGAGATGAATGATTTAAACTATACATATGTTAGTAACTTGACCCAAGGAGTGTATGAAATCTAACAAAAATGCTCATATCATGCATGAAAGAAACTATGGACTAAACAATCTATTGTTCTCTTACAGGTAAAAAGATTATCTTATCATCATGGACGACTTGCTGTAACATCTTTCTCAGGAAAGACCTTCTTTGCAAAGATATTTTCGAGGTAGAAAAGTATACCTTTTTCTCCTCTTAAGACTGAACACTATAATTTCCCAGCAAAGCTGTCTATTACAGAGAAGATTTTAAAAATTGGAATAAAAGAATTTGAAAGGATACTAACATAAAAGACAAAAAAAAATTGTTGGGATTTGAAAGTATTTTTAACATGTAATGTCATCTTGGAGGTCACAGCTGGCACAGCAGGACAGCTGATGCTGTTAGAATTTCTCTAATCAATGGAACTTATTTTCATGCTTTTAGTCTGTGAATCACCCACAAACAGATGGAATCACTGAGGCATTGAGGTCAGCAGTGACCTCTGGACTAGGCCAACACCCCTGCTCAGAGAAGGATTAGCTAGAGTGGGTTGCTATGGATGATGTCCAGTCAAGGTTTTAAGTGTCTCCAAGGATGTAGATTCCACAACCACTCTGGGAAACCTGTGCAAGATTTTGACCATATTCATCAAAAAACCTGCAGTTTTGGTCCCATATTTAGGTGGAATTAAAACTGTGCTCATTGCCTCTTATCCTTGAATCACTGGATACAACAAAGGAGAGACTGGTTCCACTTTATTTAATGTCCTCAAAGACGTTTTTAAACACATAAGCCCCATGAGGTTTCTCTTCTCCAGGCTGAACAGCCCCAGCTCTCCAAACCTCTCATGACAGATGCTTCAGGTTCTTCGTCGTCTTTGTGGTCCTTGGCTGGAGTCAATCCAGTATGTTCTTCCTTTCTTCTGCTGTAAGCTGAGGACTCCAGATGTATCTCACCAGTGCTGGTAGAGGAGAAGGACTGCCTACTTCAACCTGCCAGCAGTGCTTTGCCTACTGCACCTCAGGAGGCTGTTGGCCTGCTTTGCTGAAATGGTGCATCCCTGGCTCATGTTCAGCTTGTTGTCCATCAAGGAAATAAAGATAACAAAGGTATTTGTATATGTTTTATATTGAGTTGAAATGAATGTGCAGCCATCATGAATTGTAGGGCTTCAGATGAGCTTAAAGGCAGTGTAAGCATGAAGGTCTTCCTATTAATAGTTTAAGCTCAGGCTCTTTTAACTATACCATCAGCTTTCTGAATTTGGCTTTAGCTGGGGGACAACTCAACCATTCCACAAAGCTGAGTTTTCAATCAAACCATTCTTATTTCAAAACTCAGCTCCAATCTGGAGAAAAAGAATAACATTTAATTACATACTTCAGTGCACTTCAGAATAGAAATGAGCTTTTGTTAATCACCACTGCAAGCTCTCAAACAACACTGCGACTCATGATCATCATTTTAAGATGAACTAAATCCATGATAACAGGGAAGTGTCTAAATAGAGAAAGCAGAAACCTGAATTCTATTTTGGATATAATGCTGGCATTAAAAAAGCAAAATACCAAGCATAAAAAATTTGGGAGTTTCATTCATTGTTTGAAGAATATTTTAGTACTCATGCTGTGAGCTGTATACAATCTTTTTTGCTCTCCTTTTCAGAAGAACTACATAGTCCAAAATAATATCTCTTTAAAGGAACTCTTAAGAGAGTAGCAGGAAATCTTTATTTCTTAAAAACCATAGTAATGGTTGTTGGATTTATTTGTACAGAGTTAAAATAAATCTCAGAGTACATTAGGAATATATTTCTTTAAAACAAATTGACAAGCAGTGAGCTTTTTGGAGCATCATACTAGTTTGTTACCATTTACAGGAACATGCTTGGAAATGAACAGAGTCTGGGCTCAAAATTTCTAAACAAAATTGAGCTGTCTGACATCTGAGATCCCAGCAATGACTAGCTGTGAGAAAGTATAGCTGAAGTAGAGTTTACATAGACCAGGAAAAGAGCCAACTAAAACAGAGGAGATGTGCAAGGGGGAGCAGTAAGCAAGGTTAGCAGCTTTTAAATGTCTGTTAATACTTTGTCAGAATCATTGCACACATTATCCTGTGTGAGTAAAAAATAAGCAACATACGAAGACTGTTGAACACTGAATGAGACTTCAAAATGTTGTCTATGCAGAGCAGGAGAGAGTCCAAAATCTGACAAAGAGGACTGACAGATATAAGAAAATTGTTGGTATATACATTAGAATATGGAAATAAGCTCCAGGAAACAGTAACATTTGCTGTTGTTTCTGAAGTGAAAAATAACAGTTACATTGCCTTACTAAGTAATAAGCATCTCTGACTTTCATAGTTCAATGTACTGAAAAATTTTACACCTTAAAAAAAAAAAAGTGAAAACCAAAGACATGGGTTTACTACAAATTGTAGTAATTGCTGTAATTTTTCTTGGGGAAAAAAAAAAAAAAAAGCCACGCACAAACCTTCAGCTTATAAGCTGTTCCAGGCAAGGCTTACTCTCCAAGCATTCAGCTGAGACTGGGACTACTATTTTTTGCTGGCTCTCAGTTGCCCCTTGCTCAGGACGTCATAACACTGGAGTAGGTTTGTAAGCTCCAAGTAGTCAAGGGAGAGAAACAGTTTGCTAACCAAAGTAGGTACTCATAGACCCTGAGAGGGCTTTTACTTCTCTCCACTGTCTACTTTCTGAGTCTAGACTGCTGATTTAGGTGGTTTGGATTATCCTGCTGAGGCCCACTAACGACACTTTAAGTGTTGCTTTGGTGAAATGAAGTTCCTAACATAGTCTGAATAATGCAGACAGGCACAGCTCACAAACTTTTCTGGATCTGCACCCAAAAGCCTCATCAAAAACTGTGGAAGAACCTTAGTATTGATAGTAAGCTGAATGAAAGAGTCTCTTACACCTAGCTGAAATTGCTGCCTTCCTGTATCTGTCAGCAGAAGTCTGAAGTAAAACTGGGGTCTCTGAGTACTGTGTCCACATATAAATAAATCAGCATACATCTGTAGAATTAAGCTGTGATTTATTTAGTTCAGTTTCCTATTCATGTTTATTATTTTGATGATAAATCTTTCATATGACAAAGAAAATTACCCATAAATTCCTCTGGGGAGGATGGTCTATTAACATTGCTTGCAGGACCTCCCACTAGAGAGACAAACCAAATGAAGCCACAAAGAATATGCAATCAAGCAAACATTGTGTGGGAACTGTGAGGCAGCAGGGAAATTTAAATATATATTCCTAAGGAAGAAAGAACAACAATAATCAGCACATGCACACACACACACACAAAAAAAAAGCATCAGCAGAACTGGCTTTAAAACTACTAGAATAATTTTGGAGCTATTCTGGCAGAGCTAAAGATGCACAAAATTATAAAGACAGTTCTAATGTGAATGTAGTGCAATTAGAGTAGAATCCTCAATTTATGCATTGTCTCACAAACTGGTCTAGAAAAAGCACAATCTATACCTATGTCTAACTTCACATTCCAAAATGTAGAGAAACTACTCTCATCTTGGAGAACCACAGACCTGAAAATTTGCAAAATTTAAAACAGTTTGCTCGCTTTGTATGCTTACAGACCAGTGAACTGACAGGGCTGTTTCTGGGATCTTTAAAAGGTGTAGTGGAAGAGGAGAAAGAGAAACATGGGGTAGGATTCAGCTCCAATTCAAGCATCTTCTAGGTAGTCTTCATGGAAAGGTTCTGCAAATGGATCAGGGGTCTAAGCTCCAGTACAGGCAGAGAAAATGCAGTCAGCACAGCCAAGGAATCATGGAGAAGAATTCGACTCATCCTGTGGAAAGCAGATAGCCATGGTCAGCTCTAGGCTACACAGACCGTTAAGGATGCCAGTGAGGATAATTGGACATTAAACTTTAAAGCTGTAGACATGTGGAGTTTTCCATTTATATATCATTACCTGTGAGATGATTCCCTGTCAAAGCATCTCAAAATCAAATACTTACATTCCAGATTCTGTTAATCCTAAAAGGAATTGAACCAATATCTACTATATTCAAAACCACAGGCAGGAAAAACAAGCAGGGTCTGCAACAGAATTGTGGGATGAATCAGTCTCATTTTACACTTCAGCAGCCCGCAATTGCTTTGTCAGAGTGATAACCACGTAAAGACCTAAGAAAATTAGCCTCAAGGGACTTTGCAATCAGTTCCCGCCTAAATGCGAGGTGCTTATCAGATAAGCAGGTCCGTGTCTGTGGGTACCACCGGCTCCCGAGCCTGCGGAATGGGAGCGCGCCTCTGCATCTGCGCCCGCAGGCACTGGAGGCACAGTTGCTATGCAAAGCCTTAGCCAAATTGTTCCATCAACAATTTGAGCAAGGTGTGGGGGCAAGTGAGATGAGAAGGAGGAAAACCAAGCTTCTTTATTTTAAGACTGTTTGGAGATAACTGAGAAGTAGAACAGGACAAATATTTTCAGCTAAAATATACGTGAGGCTGAAAATGCAAACCTGAGCAAAGCTGAGCGTTTTCTGGAATTGATTGAGGTCGCTTTTGACATAAGGAGGCAAAAGTTAAGTTTTGCTTTATAAAATAAAAACCTCTTGAATTTTCTTGTTGGAATTCCCTTCAACTTTACATACAGAATTTTTTTTTTTTTCCTAAAATGAACTTTTGTGGAAATTATTATCCATTAAAAACTGTGTAAAAATTCTTCAATTTACTGAATGCTTTTTTTAGGACTGGCAGAAAATGTAAAAAAATATTTCTAGATCTGCTGAAGAAGAGTTAGATTTACACAGAAAAACTTTATTTGATGTTAACAGGTTTCACTGATTGACTGAAAAAATTAACAAACTAAAACAATCCTCTTTGTGATCCTATAATCATATTAAATTACTGAAAAATATATCAAAATTTAAAGAAAAAAATCAGAAGAAAAAATCTTGAGAAAACAAGATACCTTGTATCAGCATTCAGCCTATTTCAACAAAATTTTACTCCAAAATGAGGGGAACTGAATCACCCCTAAATAAATTCACTGTATTAAGGTTGTTATAAACCAGCATTGCCTTCTTAGTTTTAGGCTTGTAATGCACATGTACTTCAGTAAGAAAGAGATATCCCATTTGAACTTTAATTTGACTTTGATAGTAGAAGTTGATATTTTGTGTTATAGGGATTATATGGCATGGGAATGCAAAGACATGAAAATGAAATGCAGCAATGTCCAAGTGCCTGTTTTCTTTTTCAAATTTCTTCACATTAAGAAACATCTACACTTTAATTTTTCAATCCAAACAATAAAAATAAATTTTACAATGTCAGAATTTCCTGTGGGATAGAAATAAAGCTTTTGAACCAATTAGACTAATAAGAATGCGAAGACATTTGATTCACTCTCCATGTTCCCGCAACTCTAAAAATATACCTGTTTATTTGAAACTGTTGAATGCTTCTTTAAAATTAGATCAATTAAAAAATCTATAGTTGAGATACCTTTTTAAATCTTCTAACATTGAACGAATTGAGGAACCAAGAACAGTTATATAGCCAATGTTACCCTCTTTGGATGGAAGATAGATTTCTTAACAGTTATTGAATTCTCTAAAAATCTATTGAAATTTTCTGCCCTTTCCACTGGAAAATGTCATTTTAAGTGTTCTTACTGACAGCAGGTGTTGGAAAGTAAAACTGTTATATTATGGACTATCTTGATTTAGCTGCTTCAGAGTACTGGACAATTGTTCTTCTAGACTCACTTCTAAGTGCACTGTCTGTTTTAATAAGACTATTTTCCAGATAGGAAATCTTGTCATTTTAATTCACCACCATTTAGTGACAGGAAAGTCTTATGCAAAACTTGGTGTACTGGTGTTTCTGAGAAAATATATTTGCATGCCACATCTATGATGGTTTAGAAGGTTAGTGTTACCAGAGCTCTGGCTGTGTCATATAATTAGTGCATTTCTATTTGATATAAAGATGTATTGCCTGTGTTGGAATAACATGGCAGGAGAATGTGCTCTGAATTACATTGACTAACTATAATCAGATATATTGGGAAAAAAAACCAAAAACAAACCAAACAAAAAACACAAAAACAAAACCAAAACCAACCAAACAAACAAAATAGCCACAAAAAAACCTTGGGATTTGAGATCAAGAACCTGTAGCCACCACCTGAAAACAAAGCAATAAGTTCTATATTGCATACTTTATATTGAATTAAGATAGTCACTATAATTCTCTTACACCTCAAGGGGTATAGCAAATGAGATAAAGAAACTAAATTTCCATAAAACACATATTCATCCCGGTATGGAACCAGATTGAAGATATTCAGGTTTTGTGATAAACCATTTTGGCCTTAATCATGGTCATGAATTTCTCAAAAAAAAGTTCAGAACTGCTGACTGTGATACAGAATTTTACATGGAGAATAAATCCAGCCTATCCAATTATCTGAAAGAGGCAAAGAGATTCGAGATTCTTAGTGTAGGTGGAAAGAATTCTGCTAATAACACTAAATATGTATGAATATTTCTGAACTATAAAACACTGTGAAATGAAAAGAGATTCTGTGACAGACGCAGTTTTCAAGATTGCACTGTGAAAGATACCTATTTAATTTAAAAGTCAAAGCTAATAAAACTCTGAAACACTTTAAGTAAAATATGCAGAAAAGTGCAAGAATAACACCTCACATTAAAACCACAATTCTTTATTATCTGACTCCATTTGCTCAAGAAAAGGTGTTTTTCTTGATCACTTTAATACAGTAATTTTGACAGATTAAAATTATGAAGCTGTTGGATCCCTCTCACATATTTGATCAGTATAATTATATCATTTCTTCTAAATTTTGTTATTTGTCTGTAACAAGATTAAAGCACCTGCTGTTACAAGCTTTTCATTCCAATTACACTGATGGGAAATTCACACTCTTCAGCTACTCAACACAAATCTGTTTAAAACAAAAGAAACAAAATACCTGACTGGCATCTGGGAACTCCACCATGTTCTGATTAATAAATGAATTGTGTTGTGATGTTGTTACAGACATATACAAAAATATTCTAAAGAGGCATTACCACACACAGAGATTGAGCAGAAATGTATAGTAGCAAAAAATTTGGGGAATCATCCTGGAATTCTACCATTGATGAAGCTTTAGATGAAAACACTCAGACGTATTTCTATAAAAACACACTATTAATTTCTGGACTCTTGATTTCTAAGCACTTTAGGTGAGAAAAAAAGGAAAATTATAATATTATCAGTTCACATTAAAAAGCTAACTTGGGCTGGGTTTTGGGTTCTTTTTTTGGTTTTGGGGGGATCTTTTGGACATACAATTCATTCAACTGGTTATAATGGTTAAGGAGCACGTTGATGTCAAAAAGTGCCCAAAAATGGCTTCTGCAACGGACCTTTGAAATTCGAGCAACAATACTTGGTTTAGGAGCTAGTAGATACACTTTTAATTTGGAATTGGTAAAAAATTCCAGTGATGTTCAATTCATTCTCCATGTATACTCTAAGTGTTGTCACAGATGTCAGCTAAGAACAAAAAAAAAAAAAAATTTGTGAAAATAAGTTTTGGTATTTTTGGTGTGATACAGCCTTTAGGTATTGTCATACTCAAAATCAAGCAGATTAAAAAAAAATCTTTTTGAAGATATGTGACAATCACATATTCACATATCACATATTCATAGCCACATATAGATAGCAAATTGATATCTAAAGAACTCTCTTATGTGTTTACATCCTGGAAATATATAGTGGAAATTTTACAGAACTTTTACCACAGATCTTACTTGCTAGTAGATTAATATTAAAAAAATTTCTACAGACATCTCAACCCAAAATCTGCCTTTTCCCACACTGTTGGTGTGGGATGCATGTCGTCTGCATGCAACAGAGTTCTGCAACCTTCAGGATTTTACATATAAATAAAACCCTTCTCCCACACATAAAGGAGGACGATTCAAGTACAATAATTCTTACTAAAAATGGCAAAAATTACTATATAGAAATCAAAGATCATTTTTATTCAATATTCACAAAAGCATACTTTTGTCTCAGATACTTGTGTCTGCCTAACTCAAAAAGCAGCTACTGAAGAAAATTCTCAGTAAAGACAGCATGCTGTGCATCTCTTGTATTCAAGAGTTAGATTCTAGAGGACAGAAAAGGAGAAAAGGGTATCCCAATGCCTCAGTGAGCTTGAAAACACAGGGCAGGAACTGAACCTTCAACAAGTGTATGAAATATGTGACAGGTCTGCAGAAATGATGTATTGGATAGGGTGTGTTCACCTCAATATTCCAGGATAAATTATTACCTAGATGATTAGGCATTAGTGGCAGAAAGAACTTATGATCTGTAACATTGCTACAGCTGAAAATATAAGGAGTGGGAATAAATATGGATGTTCATTTATTATAATTTCAAAGCCTTACATAAATTTGCCCTTTTAAAGTCAAAAATTAGAATACAGAGGTGTTGTAGTAAATATTACAAAAATGATTATTGCAACAGAAATGCAGAAAAAAAGCGATTGACAATATTTTAACAAAAAGAATTCTGCAGCCACATCTTAATATCTATTACAGTTTTCAGCTAAACATTGCAAAATGGATTTCCATCGAAAGTACTCAGCAGAAACATTACTGTACTATTGAATAAATTGTTTCTGGTGATTGTTTCCTGACTTTCATCTACTAATTGTGGACTCATTCCTCAAAATAATAATAATAATGGCCATGTCAAAGTATTGTTCCTAAGCAATTGAACATAAAGATACATCCAATTATTCTTTGCCTTCCCATCTATTTCAGCTCTGCAGGGAAGGACACAATGTCGTTGTCAGCAGGTGTAATTATTACACATTCTGCTTCCCAAGGTGTATCATGGTAACCTGTGATAAGCTAAAATTAAAAAGTATCAGCAACCAAAAGAGTTAATGTGTGGTAATATACATCTTATGTGCTCCAAAAATCAAAATAGAAATATTAAGGGCAGTTTGAACCAGTTTAAGACAATGAGACACATGAGACACTTTTTTCTGCCTATATTGTTTTGTTGACACTCAGTAATGGAGATGCTTGCCTCTCTTCTACTCTCCTGAATGAGATTTGTTGAAAACAGTTACATTGACAAAAGAGTATTACAGAAAGGACTCTACACTGTCCTCTGACATCTGAAATAGTGGCTTCTCTCAATAAATAGTGACCATGTGTTCCCATATAAAAGCTAATGATGGGGTTGGAATTATGGAGATGAAAGCAAATAGGTTTTTTTTTCAACTTCCTTTCCTCCTTCCTAATTTTATCTTTAGTTACAACTACACAGAGCTTGGGGTATGGGGTATGATAAAATGTGGTTGCCTTGCATGACAGTCATACACGTCTTCAGAGCACCTTTTTCCTTTGAAGTACATTTTAGTTTTCTAAAACAAATTTGGGAATGGTTGGGACATAGAATACAGCAGTAATGATATCTATGATAATCCATTATAACATAGTGTCTGTGATAATTTCTTCTGGACTCAGAGGACGAACAAGCACCAAGTGATAACTGCTAGTGTTTAGGTGAGGACCCTGAAACATGTTCTCTCGTCTCATTTGGAGAGAAATTCGAGAGCTAACTTATGTTGTTTAAATTAATAATCTATGTTCCCTCAACTGCCTACCTGAAGAAACTGGGCATTGCTGGTGGATGGTTTGCCCCACCTGAAAACAGCATCTGAGAGATGGGATGAGGAACACTGTACCCCTTTTTCGTTCTATTCCCGTCTCTCACAGGGAGATTAGGCAGCTACTTTAGTCTAATTGCCCTAGATTTGGATGGCTGAAATTATGTAAAATGAATCCCATTCCTGATTGTCTTCTGTCAAAATGATTGCTCTTATCCCTGGGGATGTCCAGGGAGGAGCACGATAAACTAAAAGTGTCTTTCTTTAGCAAAGGTAAAATAGCAAACATTTTCAACAGAAACATTTCAGAAAAGTTTTTTATAAAGTTGCTTCCATAACACTTGGGGGGAGGGAAGCGAATGCAATTCTTTTGATATTAGGACCAAGAATTATTTCTATCTGAAAAGCTTTTGTGTCCATATATATATTGCCATGTATCTAAAATGACTATTTCACATAAACTTATCTTTCCTATAATTTGCAAGTGGCAGAGAAACTTTCTCAGGCACAGCAGAAAAAAAAAAACCCAGAGGTTATATAGCTGCATACTGCAAGTTACTCGCTCCTGAGTAAAGGTTCTTGTACAGGCCTATTGGACCACTATTTGACTGACTGTGATAATACAAACAGTGCACACACTAGAAATCCTAATAGCTATGTGGTATGTTGGACCACCAAAACTGGTATGTCACTTCCTTCCTCATCTGGACAGGGATAGAAAATATAGAAAAAGGCTCATGAGTTGACATAAGGGCAGAGAAATGTCAGGAACCAGTCACCATCAAGGTCGAAACCAGATTCAACTTTGGGGAAATTAATTTAACTAATTGCCAAGTAAATCAATATAAGGGAGTTAGAAATAGAAAGTAAATCTCAAAACACTTTCCCCCATCCCTCCTTTCCTCCTGGGCTCATATTAGTTCCCTGTTCCTCTAACTCTTCCCCCACAGCAGCACAGGAGGACAGGGAATGGTGATTGTGATCAGTTCATCACACTTTGCCTCTGATGGTCCTTCCTCCTCACACTCTTCCCCTGCTCCACCATGGAGTGACTCCCACAAGAGACAGTCTTTCATGAACTTCTCCAGCAGGAGTACTCCCCATGGGCTGCAGGTCTTCATTGACTGCTCCAGCCGGGTCCCTTCCACGGGGTGCAGTCCTCCAGGAACAGACTGTTCCAGCATGGGGGTCCCCCACAGGGTCACGAGTCCTGCCAGCAAACCTGACCAGTGTGGGCTTCTCCTATAATGGGTCCACAGGTTCTGTAAAGAGCCTGCTCCAGCATGGGTTTCCAGCAGCAATCTCTTTTGGCTATCTGCCTGCTCCACTGTGTGGTCCTCCACAGACTACAGGTGGATCTCCATTCCACCGTGTACCATGGGCTGCACGGACACAGCCTGTCTTACCATGGTCTTTACCACATACTGCCGGGGTATTTCATCTCCCGCATCCAGAGCACTTCCTCCCCTCGTTCTTCTCTGACAGATTCTCACACCTCTCTTCCAGCTGCTGTTGCACAGAAGTTTTTCCCCTTTTTATGTACATTATCCCAGAGATGCTAACACTGTCACCGATTGTCACAGCCTTGGCTCAGACATGAGAGAAACATCTAGCAGCTGCTCAGAGAAATCACCCCTGTATCTCCCTTGCTTTTCCACTCAAAGCCAATACAAACTCTTGGAAAAATACTGTCCTATTCAGCACATATTACTGTTTATTATCTGCATTTGTTCTATGTAATATATAATATTCTAATAGCATTGATATTTTGCCGGATAGGAAGACATTGTGGTAAAGCCCTTATGGTAGAGGAGTGATGCTCTGTAAGGCTTTGAAAGAGTTGAAGAATCTGAGAGATTTGAGGTACCGTTATGTCTTAAATTCTGAACAACTTTGGTGCTGAAAGGAGGTCTTGATATAAGTCAATGTCTTCCAGTGATCTTCACAGGTCATGATAATGTTGTTGGACTGTTTGATGCATTATTAGGCTCCCTTAAAATTCTTTAAGCTATAGGCTCATACCAAGGAACATTTTTGTGTGGCCCAGGCAGCTGTACCTTGCATAAGGTACCCATTACACTAGCATTTGAACAGAAGTTGTCTTCCACAATTCTGGTACCCTGGGATACTCTCCAAATGTTCTCAGTGACATGAAGGTGCATGCAGTGACTTAAGTCAGGCCACAGAGAAGGACTACAGATTTTATCCGTCCATCCATCCATCCATCCATCCACCCTTCAATCCAATCACAGAATAGTTTCAGTTGGAAGGGACCTAGTCCATCTAGTCCAACCATCACTGCAATAAGAAGGAACATCATCTAGCTAGCTAGCTAGCTAGCTAGCTAGCTAATCTATCTATCTATCCATTTACACACTAATTGAAGACTTTAGTATTTGAGGCTAAATCAAACTAAATCTTTCAGCAGTAAAATAATAACATATTTGGAATATGTTCTGGATGCTCATTCCTTATGTACCTTGTGCAGGTATTTTAATTAGGACAAAAATCATCTGAGTTGCAATTTCAGACAAAGTCCATCTGCTGGTTTTGTTTAAATGACAAAGTATAGCTTTAAGAACTAATAAATTCTTTTTCTGCTGGAAAACAGTGATTCCTTTAGCAGACTGGCTAATAATGCAATACTTTTCTGAACTTGATAAGTTTTGTAGCAGATGGTAGAATGAGGGAATTTTTTATGTTTTAGGAATGCTGAGCATTATGTCATGACACAAGCAGGATTAGTTCCCAATGTGCTAATCAGAAATGCATCAAGCTTAATCTTTTTCTTATTTTAAAAGACCAAGATTGTACTTTCTTTCTTGTGGTTTCAGAAAATTATTGCTCAAAATGCTTCCTCAGTTTTTAAAAATATATTTGCAGTTTTACCTAACGTGCCTCCCCAAAGTGTTGCTTGTTTTTCATGTTCAGCCACCCTCTTGTGGAAGACTCTGACCCTAAGTTTCAAAATTGCTTTTATGCTACACTTTTCAATCTGCATGTTATCGAGAGATGCTTGTATCTAATCTATGTGCTGTTGGGTAGAGGATTGATATTGTGATTATTTTCTGTGTTCCAGGCAGTTACCACTTGGGAGTTCTTGTAAATGAGAGGCTTATTCTCTTGATATTTTTTCACATAAATAACTGAGATGTATCAATCTGCTCTAAAACAATTTAAGTGGTCAATAAGCAGGTTTTTCTGTTCAATTTGCAAGTACTGCAGGCAATTTGCTGCTCATCATCTGTCCTGATGGAAGAAATCAGACTTTAATCACATTTAGTGGTAACAGCCTTTAAAAGGCTCTCTTTTGTTGAGAATTTTCTTTTATGTAACTTCACACAATGCCATCTCATTTAGTACACTTTAATTATTATAATGGAGGGTAAAAGAGGGATATATGAAGTTTTAATAATTAATACATCTCAGACTTTAAAAATGGGTCCAATTTCTATGTTCCAATTTGTCAGTAGGCTGAGAATTTTCCTAAAACTAATCCTAACATTTATTCAGGTCTCTTCATTTTACTCAGAGTCTGCCAAAATATTCAATTTGGAATCTTACATTCTATTTAGAGTAATGAATAATTACTCTGATATACTCTGTTATTTTAAGACCTTAGGGACAGCAACTGCAGTGTCTCTAAATAAGTGTCTGGATTTATTTTTGCTGCCCTATGATAGTGTGTCTGGCTTCCAGCTGCTTCTCCATCACAAATCCTTATTTTTGCAAACCAGGAAGATTCCATGAGAACTCCTTCTTCTTGATGGCATTTGTGAAGTTTGGCTGTCTTCAATCAGATTCTCCTCATAGCATATCTGTGCTCTTTTCCTGATTTTTGTGTTGCCCAGGATTTTATTCTTTCTGCATTTACAGTCCAGGTTCCATCACTCTACACCACCAAGCTAAGTCATGGGGACTAGAGGGAGTCAGTGTCTAGAGGAACCATTGCTGAATGCACCTCACTCTAAATATTGGAAGGAATTTTCTGTCAGAAGAAAACTACTATGTTCCACCAAGAGTACATTGCTTATCTCTGTGGGAGCATTTCTTCACCTCTCCATGGAATCAGCTGATTCTCCTCCTCAAGGGTCCTCACTGCAAATCTGCCGACCAATTACATGATTCCTTCCAACTCCAAAAAACCAATATTCTTTATGAGTTTTATAAATATTGAAAGCAAATCTTGAGTTAATTCCTTCAACCAATTCCTTCAGTGAACTCTTGGCATTTCATCACGGTCTTTCATTGACCTTGATGAGTGCTGAATAGTCATACCTGGGTCTCTCTGTCAAGGGTCTGAGGAAACTCAGTAAAGGTTTATAATCCTTCATGTTATTTAAAGGATTGCTTATTTTAACTGAGAGAACGTTTTTTACAATTCTCAGGTATTTTCTTTATTCTTGTTCTCTGAAAAGTTGTGGGTTTTTTTATTTCTTCCTTTTATTAGATTTAAGCACCAGTGCTCTAAAGTTAAAGCTGACAAAAGAAAGATGCTCAGAAGGTAATTGAAATAGTTTTCTACCCAAGGTAATCTTGCACATATTCTCATAATTTTTCTAACTCACCTGTTCTTTTGTGTTTCAATTTTTTAAAGGCTTTAGAGATAGCAATGAAAGCTTTTAAAACTTCTAGTCCATTCCAGCATATGTGTTTATGCTTAGCACTTCTGCATTTTTTTTATCTTCTGTATATTAAATATTTAATATTTCATTTCTGTTGTGTACTTTGATATTGAAATTTTTTTTCCTACATACCAAATAGATCTGTCTATAAACTATAATTGCCAAAGATCAACATAGGCTCCTCTTGAATGGCTCTTTCTAAAGGTTTATCTCACTTCATGCAATGAAAAATTTTTGAACTTATTTGCACTAAACAGATCTTCATTTAGCACTAAAGAACTTGCTTAATGAATGAGGCTGTAGAAATAGGAAACTGCAGGCCTTAGGATGCCTTCTACTTATAGACATTAGAACCTGTAAAAAAAATTAAACTTTTTTTTTTTAAGGTAAACCTTCAAATTCATTAGTCTAAGCTTCCAGTATGTTTCTTTAGCTCCGTTATTCATCCATGAACATTTTTCAAGTCTTACAATGATTGTGTATCAGTCACAAGCACTCAAATTTCATTTATAGCTTTCTAAATATTCATTAAGGTATTTATATCCAACCCAATGATGTTATAATTTAAGTTGAGTTCATTTAATTTCTTCATGTGTAGAACAGCTCTTCAGAACTATAAGATACAATTGAGGTCACAGAGTTCCTTCTGCTGCTCTGTCATTACTGCTAAGCATGGGGTTGAATTAATTGAAATAAATTACAAGTTCTGCAAATTGTACAGCCTGTTTTATATATCAAGTAGACAATTCAAATATCTGTGATGAAAACAATCTTAGGTAAATACAAGCAAATTTGTTTTCCACATACTGTATTTCTATAAATCAGCTGTATTCACAGGTCTGCTGTGCTATATGAGAAAAGAGACATACATTCCTTCCTTCAGGGAGTCTTTGTTGATTTATTTCTTGTTTTCTTGTTTCTCTAACCCTGTAATAAAAGTCATACAGAATGACAGTGTTGTCTACAGGTGCCCTTCAGGTATGGAAACACATCTCTGGTTACAGATACAGGATTGTGAACAAAAGCAAGGGATTCAAAGAGAGATTTCTATGAAAGACAGTTCTAAGAAATTGATGGGTTTCCACAGCACTGGGTTGAAAAATGTGAGTTAAAACTACTTTCTATACTAACTATATAAAGTAGATTACAACGCTCGGAGAGAGTTTTGTACCACACCCAATCTTTCTGTCTTTCCTGGATGTATTCTTTCAGAGACCCAAATCAAATGGCTACATAGGAAGTGAGGCTGCTGTAAAATATGCTCACCTTCTTCAATAATTTTACAGTGGAAGGACAGAAAGTCCAGCACACTTCAACAGTCCAACTGTGTCTCAGCATGCAGGATGAAGTTAGAGCTGCTTTCAGTCTGTCTGAAGTACACCAACGCTGACCTGGTACCCAGACAGGATGCTGACCTCTGTCGAGCACACACTGGGAAGACAGAAGTATTTTGTTCTAATTTTATGACTTTTCAGGAGTACATTAAAGGTTTTTTTACTTCTTTCAGCTTAAAGAGGTTTGACATAGATCCTTCATACAAGTGAAAGGCCTTTTGCATATTTAGCTTTATTATTCACAGTTGCACAAACTACACAAAACAGCAAACCATATAGCCTCTGATTACTTACTAGATATGTTGGGATTCCTACCAACAAAAAGGTCTGCCTCGATCCCCTTTGCTATTTTTTTTTCTTTTCTGACATTAAGATTTTATATTTATTCTCTTCATGGAGAAAATTAATAAGTAAGATCTAACTTTATTTTTTTTTCCACGCAGCAGTCCAGAATAAGATAATTGATAAAAGAGAACATAAATCCTGAAATACTGTGGAAATAAACTTTGGTTAAGCTTAAGTGCTGACTTCAGATAGTATTTTGAGCACCATTCATATAAAAAAGAATTATTTTGGAAGGCATGCCATCAGTCAACAGCTGTGTCTTAAGAGTACACAGAGCTCTTTAATCCATTAGAAAAATTTGACATGCTTGGAGTGAACAAGAAAATTTACTGACACTACTGATGTGATTCCCCAGATTGGTGAAGATGTTAAAATATGCAGGGAATTCAACAGCAAGGATTCTGTCTGGAAATGGATCCTTATCTATTATGAGAACCTCAACTCATATTTGTTATGGGTAGTAACCTCCATGAAAACTCATCCATCCCAAACTAAAGCAGAATAATAATTCTAAGAACTTCTTATGTTCTGCCCTGTGGGTTCTCAGAGTTCTTTACCTACAGAGAATATCCATCACTCATTAAAATCTCCTATAATTCATGGCCCTCTCCATTATTCTGATGTTTTTCTAGCCCCACAGTATGGAAATCGGGAGCATGGGGGAATTTTGGGAAGATGTGTGAGCCTAACAGATTAAATTAATTAACAATTAAATTCTTAAGACGATTAGAAGTAAAGAACAGAATCACCTATTTTCACCTTTGTCATTCCTTATTTTACTGCTTTGTTTGAATGGTTAGGCAAATTTTTTTCCTACGTATGTTATTTCTATATTTATGATTTGCTGATTTAATTGAAATAAGCATTAGCTTCAGATGTTTTCTTGCTTGGACTGTAAACAACAATGTATGAGTACAAATATTCAGCAGATTATGTGAATGAAGGTATGCCAAGGGTTAAAGAGTGAAATTTTATTACTTGGATGGGGATTTTGTGAAAAGGAACCTAACAGAGAAACACAAAAGAGGTCTCCAGCCACAAGCACAGACAGACCTGGATCTATTCTGTTCATGCTCTGAGCAAGCAGACAACCTCATCCTGGCCAGAAGCCACAGATCTCCGTAGTGTTGTGCTTGGCCTCTGAGAGGTCAGGTTTACTAGTCCAGGCTCTGTGATGCTCCATCACAGCCACATGGTTTTTGGATGGGAGCTGGAGTAAGGCCAGACAGCTTGCAGGGTGGGCAGAATGAATTTGGGCTGGCTGCATCTGTCTGTATAGATGTGCCAGATGCTTTGAAAAGGGTGGGTTTGCAGGCTGGAACAGGAACCACACGAGGAAAGCATGGGTTGTTTGTTTCTGGTTTGGGTTGCATTTTGTTGTTCTTTTTTTGTTTTCTTTTTCCCAAATCTAGTTTCTTAGTTGAGGTGCAACATAGAGTTAAAAGGGATACCTCCCAGAAAAACAAAAGAGACATAAAATATGTGACTGTAAATCCTTTCCTCTTCTTAATTCAGTGTCTAATAGTTGAGGTATTTTTCAAAATTCGTCCAATAACAGAAAATTGACTTTTTTTAAAATGTCACGGACTTTAAATGATGCAGAATACATCTAGCAAGAGCAGCAAAATACTCTTTTGAGAAAGAAGAAATAGAACAGCTCTAGTGCAGGGAATAGCTCTGACAGAGCTGATAGCACAGAAGATGCTGAGGAAATCTCTGTCTGACCATCCAGGAGTCACTCTGGCAGTCACATTCCCACCCCCTGAGCTGGGACCGAGGCCCTTCCACACTCACACAGGCACACCAGGTCTTCTTGACCACCTCAAACTCATGTTTCCCACAGCAGTGTCTCAGTTGTCTCAATCCTCAATTTAATCCTGGTGCAATATCAAAATAACAGCTCCAGCTGGTGCCCCTGAGGAAGCACCGAACAAAGGAACCCCATGGATTCATATCCTCACACTCTAAGGGTCAAAGTCCTGCCCCTTCTGATTGTCCGTTCATCTGACTGGGCCACAAGCCCCCATGCCTTTTGTTATGCAAAATTTCGTCAGTTCAGGACCTCTTGCCTGGGGCTCCTGACACCAGTGTTCCCTCTGCAGCTCTCACTGCAGCTCCCTAACTGAGCTACCTGCACTAAATGCAGTCCTCAACAGAGAAGGCATGACATCTCAACAGAGATGTCAAACACCATAAGGAAAAAGGCAGATGTTGCACCTTTGTATCTAAAGTTAGTTTTCTCCTGTAGGACAGTTAGTTGGTTAGGTACATGACCGATGGATTGCCCATTTAGGTTGGTGGGCTCCACCTGGATGTGAAGAAAAGCAAGGGGCTGCAGGTTCTCTTCTGCTGGATAACACAGCAGGTTAGCTGGCTATGGCCTGGAATTCCACCTCTGCCTGTCTCTCCTCTCTCACATACAGCAATGTGCACCTGGAAACAGAGCTTCCTCATTGCACACCCGGGGATGCACCACTGACTGGGATCTCCATTCACACACATGAAGATGGGAAAGGAAACACCTCTTTTGCTTCTAGAGATCAATCATGGCAAACAGCAAGAGGCAATCAGATCTGCTTTTTGAGTAATGCCATTCCATTTACATCTGTTAGAAGAAAAATTAGTGTAATCATAGATAACTCATACTGCTTCCAGAGACTGGAATATCCCTATTAACAGTGGCAAAGGAGAGGACACGTGCTTTGATAATAGCTGCATAACTCGATGTCACCACATACTGAGGAACATGAAAACCCAGTGTGGTATCATGATTGCCTTCAATAGCAATGCCTGAAAAAAAAACATTGCTCAGATATTCTTTTCTAGGGGACCATTCCTTTATTGCCAAAGAAAAAAAAAAAAGAAAAGGAAAATAAGAGTGCTGAAATGTATTCTTGTGAATATATTGTGAACAACTAAGAGATTTGGTCTTTTTTTCTTAATTCAAGTGAATAAAGTCATTAATAATGAATGGCTATTTATGAGATGGTACATGGAAAATAACACAAAAGGAGTGCTTAAAGTTTGCATTTGAATTTCATGAGTTTCTTTGAAATGCTTAAAATTAAAAAACTGGCGTGACTGAAATCAGAGTAGAAAAAAGCAAAGGTATCCTTGATTCCTGGCAATAGTCATTAGGTCTCCTCACAGGTTAAATGTTTATTTTTAAAAGTGGAGAAGTAACAATCAGCAAAGAATTTTAGCTAACCTAAAGTCAATGTTGCGATACCTCATGTCAGTGACACCCTGTGCTGAAACCAAAAGCCTAAATAAGACAAATGCTGTAAATATGATGCAAACTACATATATAATTTTCTGCCTTAATTGTCTTTGAGCAGACAACTGTTCCTTGACAAGCCCATAAAAGCACCATATTGATATCATAATTCCATAATCAGGGACGCAGAAAAAGATACAGGATTTTAGATTCCACACCTGTAACATTTTTCTGGAGAGAGCTTTCTCTCATGAACTGAGAAAGCTTTTCTACCATTTAATAACATAAAAGTAGTACACTCAGCTCAGCCTGAATGGAGCTGAATTCTCAAGGATGTTCAGATCCCGTCACTGTACATTAATCTTGAGAAGGGAAATTTCTATCAAAGCTGTGCTCCTCAGCCAATAGAAGTCAAGATTCATAGTTTTATACTACTGGCTAAGGACTGGGTCTGATAACCTGGGATGAGTGTGGTTTGCACAGGTTCTGCCACCATTTCCCCCCTTTCTGCAAGCCTGGTAAATGTCATGTCAGTAACAGAGAATATAAAGGGTGCTTAATTTTCACAATCCTCCATGCTGAGAGTCACAAAGCCTTGACACCTGGTCACTACACTTGGTACAACATCACTTTTGAAAATGCTAGCCTAAAATGCTTTTTCTTAGTACAGAAAGATATTTCTTATCTGAGTACACACAGCCCAACTTATCTTATTAAAAGTACTAAATATCTAATGTTACATTTCAATGCAATAGCCAGATATTTTAATTTACATTAGTTTCATATTGCATTAGCTTCTTTCCTTATTGAAGAAAAATGTTATATATATATATATATATGTATATATGTATATATATATATATATATACAACACATGCTGGATGTAGAGTCAAACCTTTACATTCATAAAATAATAAAACAGCACAAACCACTATAATTTTTCACAGCTCAAAAGGCCTACATGGCTTCATGTTTCTAGCTTCAGAAAATTCTGAGATAGTTTTTCCAATTTTTTTTCCAATTGCAGTTAAAACGTAATGTGAACAATAAGTGGTAGTGAAATGCTCCATTTTTGCTAATTCTCTTTTATGTATGGAGCATGGACTTGCCCTAAATCAGTTTGTGTAAACTGGTGGTATTGCAATATATCAAACATTTCTAACATTAAATTACTGAAAAACATACAAACAAACAAAAAAACCCACCAAAAAAACAGTGAAAATTAATTCTCTCACATTGCAAAGCAGTGAATTAAAATGTCCTTGATACTTTTTATCAGTGACAGCATTTTCCATGATGAAGTTTTTTAGTTTAAAGCACCTAAGGATTGTAATTTCCTGGAAAACTAAATCATTTGAGGAATGTTTAACTGGCACCCAAAACCTTTACACCTTTCTTTTTTTTTCTTTTTTTGGTACAGTTCAGTTCATCCATTTATCTGTGAATAGCCAGGTGGGACAGATATGTCAGTCTCAGGCGATTTCTAACAGAAAATGGTTGAATATTCACTTGGTTAGATGATGTAGGTATATTATTTTGATAGAAGAGCAGTTATTTAATGTCATGGGTGATGAATGGCACAAGAAGAGTTAGAAGGGAAATAATGGTGATAATTTGTCAAAGACGCTGAGAGATAGAGTGGTAGGGCAGGTGAGTAGAATGATACACTATGTAGTTAGAATAATATGATATAGTGCTGGAGGGTTGGAGAATAACTTAGTAGGAAAGAGAAAAAAAATGAAAAAAGAAATGGGCAAACACTGCTTTGTACTAAAGGACCGAGAAATATTTAGGAAAATATGAGTGTTTGGAATTCTTTTGATACAGCACAAATAAAGCCTAAGAATAAATACAATCTGCATTATGCAAATAGAAGGGGAAAATAAGATACACCAATTAGAAAGATATATTTGGGAAAAGCAGAAAAAGGGGTACTCCTAATGTCAAAGGAGGGGGAAAATGCAATACGAAATCATTTTATGTCTCATTCTTCTGGATTACAATTTTCTGAGTCACTCAGTTTACATCTCTCACTACAGTAAGAGGACAGACAAAGTAAAGATAGATAAGAACAGAAAGGTGAGTTTCTGGGAGGTTTCAAGCTATTTGTGCTTATTTCTAGCTTTTAAAAACCTCTTTAAAGATGTTTATGACTAATCAGGACATCAGAAGTTTTTAAAACAGAAGAGGTATTTGGAAAATAGATTCTTGTATTAGAAAAACAAGAGTAAATACACCTGAAAACTCAAGTCATGCAAGTTTTTTAATATAATCTGCAGAAATTGAAAAGAATGAAATGCAGGGGGATGAGTCACACATAAAACAGTAGTTATACGGCAACAAGATAGGAAAAAAAAAAGAAAAGACAAGTAAGAATTTTGAGCAGCTGGTAAAGTTGCAAAAACTCTCATCGTTGTTACAGGAAACATTCTGGTGAATTTAAAATATACAAGATATAAAAGGAATGATGAAGACTTCTGTTGCTGACTGTTATGAATAACCACTTACATGTGAATGAGAGGAAGTGTTTTTGAAAGACAGAGTTGTCCTTTAAAAGGACAGTTCAGTTCATTCCGTTTTTTATTTCAAATTTTCATCAAAGAAAATAATTTTAAGAGTAGTTTGAACTGAGAACATCTCAGTTTCCCCAAGGCAGTGCAGCCTTCTTCCCTAGACCAGCTATATGGACTGTTTCAGGAAGATGGTAAAGTCTCTTCAGTCTCAGAATTTTCTCATCTTTTTAGTGATTGTGTCCTTTATTACTAAGGAAACTCCATGCTTTCTTAGATATGTGGACTGCTCACAGAATTCTATAACACAATAGCTAGGCTGGCTTTTCTCTGTAGTCATAGTTCATTCACTGGGATAAAGCAAGGATTATTCCACTGTGATAAATACAGTTTCACTACCACAAAGTCAATAAGACAGAAAAGTCAGGTTTCTCTTTCTTTGCTTCAACAATCATTATCCACTGTGTTTTTCTTTCTTTTTTTTGACTGAGTTTATGCTCATAACTAGAATTCTTTCTTTTTGGAGTAAGGGGCAGGGAAATAATGAATTGAAGGTGTTAATGCTGATGACATAAATTATGACACTATTCTCCTCCCCAGTCTAGAATGATGAACCTGGAGGTGTATGTGCAATAGAGATTCCTAAATCCATTCCTGCATGCCAATCTTTCCTGCGTGCACTATTAAAATATTGTTCCTTAGATACAGAAGTGCCAACAGGTGTAATCAAGTGTAGAGAGTCATGTTGAGAGGGAGCCTTGCTGTGTCAGAGCAGAGGCTTCCTACTGAAGAACCAGCACATGCAAAGCTTTGCAAACAGCAGAATTTACTTGGCACCTATGCCCTACCAAAGCTGACATACCACCTTGTGTATGGGCACAGTGCCATCCTGACAGATGGGAATGAGTGCAAGCAGCCAAGAGACCATGTCTGAGCATGAAATATGTTTGTGGAGGGCAGGATTCCCAGCTAGAAATGTCAAAACAGCTGTTTGTCCTGAGTTTTGTGTGCCTACAGGTTAGATGGTCTACAGCTTTGCTAATTCATCACCGAGCTTGATTAATTTTGTAAGAGTTTATGCTATAGCTGCCAGTCGTTGTGATTTCAGGCTAGTGTTGCGTGCAAAGAAGCAAAATTAGTCCCTTCTTTTAGACTACTCATGACAAGACTGAAAATAGTGTCACAAAAGGATGGAAGAGTTTTCCTAAGGAAGAAACTCATTCTGTGCCTTCTGCAGTTTCCTATGTTATTTTACTAAATGCAGTTGTATAATATTTGGTATTCATTCATCTCAAATCTAGCACCTTTAGTCTTCCATACTCAAACCCATTAAGAGCTGGAAGAGTTATTTAAAACAGTTTGTTCTCAAGACAACATGTCAAAGAGTAACCAGGGCAGAAAAATGTGGAGAACGGTAGATCTTTAAAATTATACTGTCTCAACTTTTCTCTAACTGTAACAATATCTACAACTTTCATTTCCATAAGAAGAAAATATATTCTTTCCCACAAGGCAGTAGAGCTTCAATAAATTATTGCTTTTTAAGTAAATCTACTTTTATCACTTCTTAACCTTCATTTTCAGAACTGATTTCAGACATGAATCTACTATGACTACTACTAACAGAATTTCTATAATTCGTTTTTGAAACACCTCAGTCTCTATGACTACAGTGAACAACTTCATGACAGTGAAGTGATTCCTTTTTGTTTAAGGTTGAGAAGATTGCCTTTTCATAGGTGTTATTGTAATTTCTACTTTCTGTGATTTTTAGAGCTTCAAGTACAAGACACATTAATAATTTTCAAGAATTTTAAAATATCTACTATTTCTACTGCCCAAAATCTGCAGTCCTTAAGTATTTACCAATATCAGGCTAACCAACAAATGCCATTATTATTAAAATTTAAAAAAAAGTTGTGCTTCAAAGATTTGTTTTGCTATAAAACCTTGTAGAAATATTGACCTCAGATAAAAATATGTAATTTTTGAACACAGAGGACATTCTGCATTGTAATTTATGGAACAAGGTTAAGACTTTCCTACCCAAGCTTCTAAAAATGTGTAGCAAATGACCTGCCTTCATATTCTCTGTCAGGTGACATTTGTTCCCTTTGCAAAATCTTTCATGAGGAGTATGCTGACCTTGAGCAGCAATAGAGAACTGTATTTCTTAATGGAGATGTAAACCGTGCTGACAACTCAGTCTACTGCCTGCGTGAGTGCTACCAAGGGGACAATGTTTAGACCAGGGAATGAATGCATGGGGAACATAACAGTTTCTGAATGAAGGATGTTAGAGGTGACAAACAGTAAAAGATCATGAAATTCAGATCTGTGTGGCTTAATCTGCTGCAAGTACACCTCTGTGGCAATGCACCACAGGAGACCCAGGCACCAGACTATTTGAGACGAAGGCTGAGTAAGCAACCTCACATCCTTATTCAGAAAATAAAAAGCTTAGTGGAGGGGAGAAAAATCAAGTTCATTCAAATCATAAAAGCTGTATGGGGATTAGAAATCACTTTGTTTTCTCTATCTCCTCACTTCAATGAAAAGCTTTGACTCCTGTCAATGCACTCTGCCAAGACTGTTCACAGCCACTGACACATATGCTGAATATGGGGTTGGTTTCTTAGTTTGATTATTGTGGCACAGTTCTTAACTGGCATTTTGGTAACGGGTTTATATTGTAAAAGGATACCCTGCTTTCAGCTTGGCAGTAGCTTCTTCCCATACCCTGCTTGTCATCTTCCACTCCCCCTCCTGACAGCAGGACTTTTGTCTGCTATACACTGCAGAGCTCTGCAGCTCACTGTTGCAACTCTAGCTGTGTGCAGTAATCAGAGTTACACCAGCATAAAGCCACTGAGACTGAAGAACTGGCTCTGTCTTTCACTCCCAGGAGTAAGTCTGCAGTTCAACCTGTAGTTACCATTTTGCCAACACTTCCAGACATACACAGGGCCTCAGGGAAAAGGATATTGCTCGTTCTGGAATTAGATACACAAGCCAAAGGAGGGTGGACAAAAGTAATCATATATTATTTGGGACTAAACATCCATAGATGCAGTTATACCAGTAAGGCTAGGTAAGCTCTGAGTTTTGTTTGCTTGTTTTAACCAAAATGTACAAAATGGTTAAAGTAAAAAAACATCAGTGATCAAAAAGAAAAAAGGGCCTGTCATTCAAGTTTATTACATGAAGAAAAAGTTTATATGTGGGAATTTTTCTAATAAATATAATAAAATACTAAGATATAGTTTTCTTTTGAGACCAGAAAGTCAGAGTACTACTCAAAAACCAAAGTCTGTCAAATCATGAACTCAGCCAAGTAGAAATGGAAGCAAAATACATAGGCAAGAATAATTTGGCAGAAGCCATGAAAAAACCAGAGTGGGCTGCTTCACCTTGCAAGGCTTTTTCAGAGCTGGTAGAGATCACAGCAGAGACAAATCAGGTCCATGAGCACTGTAAGAGCAACTCTTCACAGCATCAGGGCAGAGAGCTGCAACAGAACTAAATGAAATATCAACATAAAAATATTTAGGACACAAACTGAATTGAAGAAGAATCCAGACAGAACTTATTAAAACATTTCCATTAGCATTCAGGGAGTTACCGACAATACAGCATAAATAGGCAAAGCTAATAGCTCACTCCAGTAATGTTTTCTCCTTTGCAGGAAATTGATATGTAGACTAACAAGATGTATTGAATTGAAAATTGAATAAAATATTTCCTCATCCTATTACACACAACATTATCCAGTTTTGTCAAGCCCTTGATCACTTCAAGAGAATGAAGGCATGTTACAGCAGAACACATCAGAGGAAAAAAAAAATCTAAAAATAGTTCCTGGGGTTGAAGCTCTTTGTTGCTGCATAAATAAAGCTTTTTTCATTCCAAGCGAAGTGACCCAGGGTCTGCCCTGGCCTGGACTCACCTTGCCCAGAGCTGGGCTGGGCAGGTTTCAGCTCCTGCCTCGGGGCCATGTACCTGTTGCCTGCCCTGCCTGAGCCAGATCTGTGCCAGTGTCTGTGAGAAGGATCTGACAAACCCAGAGGTTTGCCCAGCAAACAAAAACCTCTGGGAGCTGAGCCTGAGTGGGCTGCAGGGCCATGCTGACACTCACCTGAGAGCATCCAGAAGGCAGCAGCCTGGGGCAAGGAAACATATGACAATACACTCAAGCTGGTCCTGAGACTAAAGAGGAAAATACCTGCACCATAAATGCCACTCTTCTCTTAGCAAAGACCTCCAGATAATGACAGATCATTAAAAATACATCATTACCTGCAATTTTTCTTGAGAAAACTGGAAGTCTTCACCTTAAGACCTAAAGGGGCAAGTGCAGGATGGGGGGAAAGGTAATTACTAGGAAATTTGGGGGTGTTGGAGTGGTTTTTTTGTTTTGTTTTGGTTTTTTTTTGTTATAACAATTTACACTGGTAAGACTTCTCTGTGTTAGAGAATTTTGACTATTAGTCTGTTAAAACATTGATTGCATTAACAATAAATCCTTAGCTCCTTAGATACGGTGAATTCTTCCTTGCCCAGTGCCAGTACATGGAGTATAACAAGAGTGCACAGGGCAGAGATGAAAGAGATCCACTGCCTTAAAGTTTATGTCCATTAATAAGTTCTTCTCATTCTAAGATGAAAGAGAAACAGGATAAGCTTGTTGTTCATAGGAAGTTATAGAATTACTAAAATAAATAACTATGTGTAACCTTGTTGGTAACTGTAAAGAAAAAACGTGGATATCATTGTTTATTAATTGTTTATTAATCGAATCACCCAAAAAAAATATACTTCTCTCTACAAATAAATAGTTTTGCACTCCTAGAGTGGGAGAAATTCTTGGAGTGGCAGTCAATACCAAATATTTTTGTGTGGTACATAGACAACTTTTTTCATAGCAGATAATATAGTATACAAGACTCAGGAAAATTGTAATAGCAATAACAGCAGGCAGTTCAAAACTCACAAAGAGAAATTTATGTATAATAGGTACTAACAAGCTATAAGTACTAGCTTTTTACTATATATATCAAACAGAGAATAAAGTTCTAGCCCTAGGTTGTTTAATTTTTATTTTTTAATATATATAAAAATTAAATTGTGTATAAATACACAAATTATCAGAAAAATGGCCATAGAGTAGTTATTGCCATTGCCAGAAAATAATGTCACTTCTTGGCAAACAAATGGCTGGAATATTAAATAAAACATGAGATATTGTGGTTATGGTATACCATATCATGGCATACACACATAGCACAACATTAGTGGGACAAAAATTCAGAGATAAGAGTCTATAGATGTCATGAAAATGACAGAATTATGAGCCAAGACCAGCAGATTTATGGGTTCAGATCAAGTGCACATTGGTTTATTATTTTATGTGATAGACTGTCGCCAGAGGATGAAGAGAAAGACTCCAAGGTTTCCTTGAATCAGAAGGCTCCTTTATTGTAACAATGCAATCCCTTTTACAGGGTCTTTGGCTAACAGTTATTTGGTTGGCTAAGTGACACAACGCCTCTCGACCACCATTGGATCAGATAGAGAGAGCATGTTTTGAGAACACACACAAGGGTAGAACAAACTAAAGGGAAAAGCAGCACCTGTTATTTTGAGAACGTGAGATGCTTACAAAACCTCTATCAATGCCTTCCTGAGAACATGAAATTGTTCGCAGAGCTGTCCTTTAGGAAGCAAACTGCTTTCCCTTGGGAAAGTCAGGGCTTGCTGCTGAATCTCTCCAAGTCCCACTGAAAGTCAGCCCCACAATAAACAAACATAAATGATTTCTCTTCTTGTCTTAATGCCATTTTTTGATTGTTCATCTCTCTCTTCTTTGGGTAGGGAAAATAGATATGGGAAATTCGTCTTTGAAAAATGTCTGGAGAGAACTTCCTGGATTGCTCTTTCCAGATGAGAAGTCACTAGCAGTCAGAAAGCACAGCTGTGACTTACTCACTGAATCCTGATTCTTTTAGATTTAACTTGATGCACTGGATCACCCAAGTAAGCCTTCTGTTAACAGTCAAGTTAATTTTTGTAATAGCTCTCAGAGTAGCAATCTCAGGAAGCTACAGAGGACTCAATTCCTTGTTTGCCATTCCCTGTCTCCCACCTCCTGGGGCAATGTCCATTGATGAAGAAAAGATTTTCTACCAGGTACAACTCCCAGCCCAACATTTGGAAACCAAAACAGTAAAGAAAGAAAGTCTATGAGAATGATGTGATGATTAATTAAAAGAAACTCACTAGCAAAGAGGAAAACAAAGGACAAGAAAGAAGGCTTGCTCCCCAGTCTTCCTGCAATTTATACCCAGTTTAGAGTTTATGAACATGCATCCTCATTCTCCCCTTGGTTTGTTTACACTTTATGCAGGTCATGGGAGAATGAACATAGGCTCAAACTCTGTAGTCAGCTCCTCAAATGAGTTAAGTGCAAAAATGTCTCATTCCTGACCAGAAAGGCTTAAGAATCTTACTTGTGAGCTAAATGCTAAACTGAACATCTTTGTTAAGCTATAGAATATCCTAAACATGTATGAAAGAGTTTTGTCAGCATGTCTTACAAAATTAAGAATTAATTATAAATTAATTATTAACTTATATCATTACATTTCATATATCTAGCCTGAATCTACCCTTTTTTACTTTAAAATCATCACTTCTTGTCCTGTTGCTACAGGCCCTACTACAAAGTCTGTCCCCATCTTTTTTGTAAGCCATGTTTAAGCACTGAAAGGCTGTAATCAGGTTTTCCTGGAGTCTTCTCCAGGGTGAACAGCCCTGACTCAATCTGCTCTCAAAGGAAAAGTGCTCCAGCCCTATGCCCATCTCCTGGGCCCTCTTCCAGGCCTGCTCCTACAGCCTCTGTCTTTCTTGTGTTGAGGGCTCCAGAGCTGAACAGAGTACTCCAGGTGGGGTTTCACCAGAGTAGACTTGTTAAAGGAATACTGGCACAGGATATGCTGCACAACTAAGTAGGTTCAAGGAATGTGTTATAATATTTAGGGTTTTTTATTTAGAAAACACGGATTTGATTTAATGGAGCCTCCTTGAGTTTCTCACAAATATTGGTCTATGTAGGTTATTCCATCAAACTGATGGGCAAAAATTTTGTAAGCAAAGTGTGTTAACTTAAATAAAAATTCTCAGTAAAATAAATAGATGTTTTGCTTACAGCAGAAATCCTTATATTTGCTGACCACACTTTTTATTTTTCATTAATTTATACAATGATTTTAATTAGAATGGTCCAAAAAGGAAATATAGAGTACTTCTTATTTAGGACCCAAAAGACAATATTTTTGCCTGTACCAAGCTGTCTCTTTTTCTTTCTATGAAAATGAGGCAGAGCCAAACAGATTCTATGAAAGAGCAAAAGAGAAGTTTCTAATTAAACAGACTCATATATATATACACACTTCTAAAGCTGAGAAATACCAAAACATTTGCAATTCTTTTTTAGAGCAGGCTTTTCAACACAGTCCATATTCTTCTTATATGAAGATGAGAAGGGAAACAACAAACAGCATTTAAAACACAAAGCACAGACTGTCATTGACAAACAGTGATGTAAGACTGAGGGAGAAGTTCCAACCTACTGTAGAGACAAGGAGAGGGAAAAAAGCCCAACCATTTTTAAAAGGGTATCCACATCCATTTCCCCACCTTCTGCAGCAGATGGATGGTCCTGCTAGTAACAAGACACGGCTCAGGTAGCTGAGATTCAGTCACCACCCTTGACAGGGCCCATGTGCACTCACTGACAAAACAACAACTAATCAGTGAACCCCTTTCCCAGTGTATTATTTAAGGATCACAACACTCGCTTTCTTCCTCCCTTACCTATACAGGGACCTGGAACTCAGATCAGGCAAAATTGCCACTAGGCTGTGAGAGCTTTGTGCCTCTCTCAGGAGATACAGAATCTCTCCAGATTTTCTTATCACATGTCCCAGGATCTCATTTGAGGAGCTCCAGTCTCAGATAGGGCATGAATTTGCTATGAAAATACAAAGATTAAATGCTCTATTTGCTGCTTCAGTAGTTTACGACTTTCACACACAGCAAACAAAATATCATGCTAGGCAATAGAAGTTACTCTAAAAGTTTATACAAATCACCAAGGACACTTTTTTTTTTAACCTAGAAATTAATAGCATTTCTGTTTCATTATATCCTGATATTTTATCAATAATTTTAAGATAACTTCTGGCCAACGCCAGCTGGCTACATTGGCTGACCAATAGAAGGCACAAACACATCCTCAGTCTGTGCCAAAAAACACTCACTCTTTCACTGTGAATCCATCACAGTAACAGGACTGTGTCTGAGGGGTAGCAGAAACAGCTAGGTTTATCTCCTTTAGGATGTTTTCATTTGTCACGAGTGAAAACACATCATCACCTAGAGAAGGCAGGAAATTTAAAAACTGTTGTAGGTATTTTGAGAGGAAAAATCTTTTTCATAGGTCTTCTATGTTTTATAGACAGTGATTTGCTTAGAAATATTTCCTGCAGTGAAGTTTTACAGCCACAGCTTAGGCAGTGCTTCTGTTGATAAATGGTTAAGAGCTATTTTTCCATAAATTACCAAGAGAAAACCCATAAAATTTGTCATCAGGCTTCAAAAGTGTGCTATTTTCAAACACTACAAATTGTGACTGGCTCAGCACCATATGGTATTTAATTTTCTGTGATGTATGCATGTGCACAAATTGCATTTAGGTAACTGGGATGCTGTCAGTCTGAAGATAATTCTGCACACAGGTAGAAAGCAAAGGTTGCTGAAAATATCTGAATCATTTCAAAAGACAGACTCTTTATTCAAGTAAACATGAAGAAATGTTAGGAGCTGGGTTCTTGGCTAGATCTGAGATTTTATTTCTGAACCATGGCTCAATTCAATAAATAAATGATCAAAATAAATACATGTGGCTTCCAAAACCATTTTTCTGGATTTTTGTTATATACAACCTTCATGGAAACCTGGTGAGTTGCTTCCATTAAGAGCAATGTTTATATTGTACCTTAACATAGTAATATGGCACAATGTAAACTAATTTAGAAGAAATCTATGAGATATTTTACTGCTTTAGGTACGATTATTCTGAAAATATTTGTGCTGTATTTCCTTCGTTTTGTTCTTTGAAAGTTTTGGGAAGTAAAACACAGTAGCCAGAACCCAAGCTGGGCTATGCAGGAATCACTGCCTTTTTAACAATTTCACCCTCATGTACCACCTGAGGGTCAACTTATCAACATTTAAGTGTGGATATAGGAACTGACTTCATGATTTCTAATTTACTTTAAAACCCCCTTTTTATTTACTTTATACCTTAATAATGATTTGAGACTAGCCAGTTAAAAGTGCTCTCTGAATCATCTAGAACTAACCGTTTTCTTTCAGATAATTCATATTGACCTAGGTATCCAGAAATCATTAGTGTGAGAAAATAACTTTGCTAACTTGAGAGGGAGGATCATGAATGACATGGAGCAAAGTCAGTTGACTTGTGATTGCCTCTTTCACCAACTACACCCTCAATCCTTCAATCACAAAATAAGTGCCAGGAAAAGAATCAGAATGTGGTCAGAAAAAAAAATTAGACATGAATATTTGATGTGTAGTATAGTGATATAATGGAGAGGATACAAGTGCAGGGGTGTTGCATACAGGTAGGAATCTTATAAAAGAAAAGCTTTATAACATCAGGTCTTAGTCCTGTTACTTTTCTAAGTACAGCTAAGCAGCTAGCTAAGTTCCCATGTGAAAGAATCTTGAGAATAAAAGTCAGTTAACACAACAAGTTATTCTTGTGAGGAAAATGAGTTTGTACCTGTAATAACAAATGATCTGTCCCATGAGAGTCCACAAAGAAAATATGTAAACATCTGTGAATAGAAAAAGTCTTAACACATACACACAAAAACACCTTCTAACCAATGAATTGAATGACAAGAAAACTAGTAGCCAATTGGAGTTGAACACTGTAAAAACTGTATAAAAATGAGTTATGTGAATAAATAATTGGCTTTTTCTTCAAGGAAAAACTGAGACTTGTCTGCTTATTACTGCAACACAGAGGAAAAAATCTTACCAAATGACTGATAAAGAGATGCTCTGCTTTGTACTTGAGACATCTAGAAAGGAAGGGAACTTTGAAGTGTAGTAATGGCACTTGTATTAGAAGCTGTGAGCCAGAAAAAAAAAATTCTGCAGTCTGCTAACAAAACAAATTAAACTCCTTTCATAACACTCTTGCAGAGGGTGAAATAAGGATTCTGTTCTGATGTACATAGTACATGGAGATATAAAGGAGCACTCAGAAAAAAAAAATTCAAAAGCTGAATATATTATTTTAACTTATATTCACCATTTTATGGTGAAGGTTTTCATCTGGAATCCCTTGACACATTTGGAGATCAAGGGACTTATGGGGTGGCTATACTTGAAGTTGAACTAACGTGGTTGTACACACAACAAATATCAGCCACTCACCAGAACAAGGTGGTATTCATCTAAGGGTTCAAATGAATTCAATGATGAAATATATAAACTACTAAATCTAGAAGGCAGCCTCTCACTTGAAGCTCAACACATGAATGCTGGCTGATAGCATTTTTATTCAAAAATCTTAAACTTTACAAAGTAACTTTAAAACCCTTCATATGAAGCGAATCAGTAAAGAGAATTGGAAAGGATAAATTTACTGAATCTCTTTGTTAATATTTTGGTGAAAATGAAATCCAGAGACTTCTATGAAGATAATTTCTGCCCCCAAAGTCAATAATCACAGAGACAGAAATTATTAAGTACATGTAGCCTTCCAAAAGCCTTCACAATGATATTTATTGCAAAATCTTAAGGAAAACAATGAGCCACTGCATCAGTGCAGCGGGGTTCTTTCATGGATGAAGGTAATGAATGAATGGTTGAGAGAACAGAAATGGAAATAGGAGTGAAATGTTAATTCCTATGTTATGGGGAGATCACTAGTGGAGTTCTGTGCCATTCAACATCTTCATAAATAGCCCAGTAATGACATTGAAGAAGTACCTGTGCTTCTGATGATGCAAAGTAATTCAAGATACTAATGGTGATGGCAGATTGTGAAGGGTTTACTGAGTAACCGGATATTCTAATAGTACATAAAATACAGTGCTGGTAGGTGAAAATTTATTCACACAGGGAAAAGTAATATCACATTAATATACAAAATGAGAGGCTCTCAGTTGACCAATGTCACTCAGAAGAAATTTTGGGATACTGTAAGCCATTCTATAAAAGCTATCAAGTTAAGTGCTGGATAACATTACATACATAAATAAATAATATATGTGGTGTTCTTGTTATCCCAAATATTCTCCTAGGAAATGGGGGTAGGTCCTAATCCAGCAGGTAAAACTGTAGTCCTCCTGGCAAAGGATTCTGTGAATGTAAATGATTTCTCTGAGTTAAAAGGTTGACCAGAGAATTTCCTGCAAGTGACATACATAGGAGGTCACCAAGAAAAACTGCAAGAGTCTCAGGAATCCTCCACAGCTGAGAGTGAAAGTGTATTAGGGACCATTACCCTATCCTATATGTTTGTTTTTCTCTTACTCTTCCTCCTTGTCCTCTTCCTGGACACTTATTTATCTCACTAAATCTTTGGTGTGACTCAGAATGCAATACCTATATGTTACTTTGCTTTATAATCCATTAAGAAAAAAATAGAATAGCAACACTGTAAAACAAAATCATGTGGCACTCTATATAACATATTTAGGAAAAAAAGAATCCCTCAAGTTTTCTCTACTAGTGACTGCCTATGCTTTGAAGACCTGCTTCTGTTTTGAGCGTAGCATAATAAATAATTTTTGAGGTCTCTGACACATTAACTTTTCTTAAGAAGATACACAACAGCAGATCTGAGAACTTAAGGGATGGATGGGATTTTTTAAAGAGGCTCGAGTGGTAGATGATATCTCTTCTCTTAAAAACATAGCCAACAGAAAATTCAAATGAGAAATAAAACATAATCAACAGAGACTGCAACAGGCTAAAGAAGTCTTGAGTAAATGATCCTTTATTTGTTTTAGATGAAATCTTGTTTTAAATGATCATGGATCATCTTTAAAGAAAGTGTGTCTTAAAGAAATCCCCTGACAAAAAGCCCTTTCAATAAAAATTTCATTACATCGACAAGAACATTGATTTATAGGAGCTAAACAGTAAGATTCTCAGAGGTCACTGTGCAGAAGACTAAGTAAAGGCTAATGTAGTTCATACTTTTCTCTGATGTTTATTGCAAAATATATAGTCAACATTTTATTCTCTAAAATATATTGGGGACCAAAGGCTAATGTCAGAAAGAAATATCAGATGATATAGATCAGTATCAAGGCAACAATAGAGGTATTGGTTTTTTAAAATTATTTTCTCTTGGCATCTTTTTTTTTTTTTTGTGACTGAAGCAAAAGAGAAAAATAAATGGGTTATAGTATATCCTAAATACCATCCTTAAAAGCAGATTCATAGGCTGTTTAATTTTCCAGATTTTAGAGATGGTGTCTTGGCTTTCATTTGTCTCTTTGTTTTCCTTTTAGATTATTTTAAACCTACATAAATATGAGCAAAAATAACTAAACTTACCTAGTATGTTCATAGATGTTTGTAAAATAACTTCCCATTGACAAAATTGACAATGTTCTTTAACAAGATGCTGTATTTATCAAAGTCACAAAGCCTGACATACTCTAGATTTTGTCACTAAAGACATACAAAGGAATCTTTAAAATATTATCCTGGTAGTGGATGAGGTTATATTCCAAAGAAAAAATCACAAACTTCAAGTTCGCCAAAGGCAATTTTAGACATCAGCCTCCTAGATTTGAATTTAAGAGAAAAATCAGAATTACAAAAGTCAAATCTCTTCCAATTCTGTTTAATTATATCTAATTACCAAAGAGATCTTGGACAAAGTGTGTCTGATGAAGGTATTGTGCTTTGAGTTTAACAGAGTGAGCTCTACTTTAAATGTTAAATCCTTGGTCACAATCTGGCTTCCTGATATATAAAGAGGACAGCACAACATGCTGTCAAAAGCAGCCATAGCCCACACAAAGATTTGTTGTTTTATTTGAAAACCTGTCAGTGTGTGAAAGTCAAGAGATAAATGAAGAGTACCTAGAAAATATTCTTATCTTTATCTCAGAGAAATGCTGAGGATTGGAAATAAAAGAAAAAAGGTTTCCAAATCCATTTGAATGCCTTGGTGAAAGATAATGTGAAGAGGACCTACAAGTACCTCTCTTATTACACACAGTGGGCTATAAAAATCCTGAAAGTATTAGTTCATTTATTAGAAACCAATTGAAAATACTCCACTTAGAATGAAATCCTAATACTTAGGAACTGCTGTAGTCCAAGAAAAATATTGGATTTGATCAAAATCAGGTCCTTTTCTTATCTACACCTAGGGAAAGAGCAGATAAGACATGTAAAAAAGCTGAAGGGGGGAAATAAGTGTCAGCTTCAGAAATACCAAGAATAGAGTGTTCATGTTTAGAGTTCCTGCTGAAAGCAGCTTAACCAGAAAATAGTGAAGGAATTTCAATTAGAATTCAACAACAACAACAAAAAAAAGTGTCATAAAAACATTACTAAGTCAAACACATGGGTTAACAGTTTCATCAAAATTAGGAAGAGAAAATGGCAGATAAGAAAATCTGTATTAACAAGCATTCACAAGAGAATATCAGGTTTATCTTGAGATAGCATCATCCTATCTGCACATTAGCTGATATGCAGCACCAACAAATTGATAAAAACATTTTCACTGAGAACAAGGACAGGTCCTGGCAAGCCAGATTACAGAATCAATCAACTGAATCTAGCAATTTCAAACCCTATGCAGTAGCTGTAAGATTATACATTTACCTCTTGAAATAAACTGAAATAGAGGATGTTTTAATAAAAGAGCAAAGAAACACTTGCAGATAGTTTGAACAACAACATGATGAGGTGATGATGGCTGTACCAGCCCCAGATGAACAGAGACACTGAGGAAAATGATGAGAAGGACACAGTGATGATATACTCAATTCATTCTGAAAAAATGCCATCCACGACAAACAAAAGCATTCAAACACAGAGGACACCTATATTAATCAAGGCACTTAATGAATATTGAAGCTGTAGCTGACAGGAAAGCCCACACAGAAGTGTGCAGATCCTTGAGAATTTGTTGTACAGTACTGTGTGAGAAAAACAGGTTTAAGTGATCATCTAAAATAATTGGTTTGTGATACCACAGCTTTGCAACTGTCATGAAAGAAACAAAGTTTGCAGAAAATAAAGACAACACTCTGCCATGTCCCTGTTGTTAAAGTCTGATCATTTATTGCCAAAAATAAATACTTTTTATGGAAATCAACAGAAAAACAAAACTTGAGATAAGTAGATTTGCTGATCTATTGTGACTCAGCATACAGAACAATTTCTGCATAAAATCTTCATGGTTTCTTTTGTCCAATTGCACAAAATATCTGAAGGTTTCTTCTTTTTTTTTGTCTGATTGGTTGCTGTTTGTTTGGTTTTGGTTTTGTTTGTTTTGACATATTATACTTCTTTAAGGATTTTTTTTCCCTTTTCCAAAATTTTAGTCTCCTCCTGACATGTCAGTCCATTCTGCCACTGCTAAACAGAGTGTTCTATCTTCAACACATGGCATCCCAAAATAGGTATTGAGTGATCTCCTCGTGCAAGCAGAGAAATGCTTGGCGTATTATTTTAGAACAAGAACATCCAGCCTAATGAAATGACTGAAAAACTGTTCAGATGGTACAACCCATGGTTTGATATACAGCTGCATCAGAAAGTAGAAATATTCTGACTCATCTAAACCTGAGAAATTAAAAAAGATGGATAGGAAACGCTGGCATGGTCACTAGGTGATAGATGATGGCTTTTGTCCTGTTTTTCCTGTGATGCACTGACTCCAAAGAGTTTATGATAGGTTAATGCACTTTTTATAAAGACAGAAATGATAATATGGCCAGACAGCACAGCAACAGTCACTGTCATCCTGAAGATTAAACACATGTGAAACTTCATGCACAATTGAAGGTTACAGCTGGAATGTGAAAGGCACACATCTACAAACTGGCATCTGAGACTGGGGCAAATCGGAAGAGTAAGAAGTGCACCAGAAGTGTTTGTGTCTGAGAAATTAGATGATTAGGTGAGATCTGCAAAGGAACATTAGGAGCATCTGAGGAAAATCGAGTTAGATGTGCCTGCCAGGCTAGTGGGGAGAGTTGCTGGGCATCTGGAGCTGTTTGGCTGTGTTGTCTACTTTTGACTGACACATAGAGCCATAAATCATAATGCTGCCTTAATTAATATGGTATGCCACCCATGTCCCAGGCTAGATGGTGAAGACAATAGCAAGCTGCTTAATAGAAGCTTTTCTAGGAACATAGAAAATAAATCCAGTACATTGTCCTGTATTTTCTTTAGAAATAGCTATGAGAAATCACCAGAATGCTACTGTTAGGAGAAAAGTCTTACATAATTTAGGTGCTGAGTCTTCTGCACTGTGGTACTGCACTGTGGTTATTACTCTCTGCCATGTAGGAATAGGAATCCGTGGTTCAAAATTAAATAATAGAAATCTGTGGTCCAAAATTAAATAGTCTCAATGGCACCATGGGTTCTTCACACAGTGAAAGTATGACATTTGAAAGCAGTCTCTCTTTCTTTTTTCTGTGTAACTGCTGGCAAGTCTGTAGCTAAAGGGAGATGCCACAATGTGCAGATATCATAATTTAAAAAACCCAAACAACCAACCACAGTTTCATCCTTCTTGAAGGACTTTATTAGTTTATTTAATAACAGTAGCAGAATCTAACCAACAGAACACAGAACTGTGATTCCAGACACATGCTCTATGCCCCTTTCATTTGTGATAAGGGAATGGGTTTCCATCATTGACCACAAGCCAGTACTTTCAAAAGTGTTTGCTGCCTTTTTCTCTAAGGCATAATTTGGGATATTTTATGTCCTTTAATGAATGCAAAAAAATGCTATATTTTCGAATACTTTGTAAGGAACTGAAAATATAAACTTTCCACAGCCAAACAAAAATAGTGTGTATGTCTCTAGATGCATATTTGGAGGTGGAAAAAGACAAGAGGATAGAAGATATTAAAAAATAGATACCGTCTGGGATGGGGGAGAGGAGAGGAGGGAGGGCAGGAATGGGACGAAGCTCCAGGGTCTGTTGTAAACAGTAAAGAAAAATATTTAGAGGTGTCAGAGAAGCAGAGGTGTCAGAAAATTAAAGATGTCTCCAGTAACATAATCATTTGAATTTTAAGATAGAGTATCTGTAGGCAGTTAGGTAAGATGTCAAGGAAGGGAGTGTGAAAGAGTTAAGGATAAAAGGAATTGCTCAGGTTGGATCTATCTGTGAATTTCGTGAACACAAGTTTGCTGCCATTTTAAGCACCAAGTGCTCCACTCAGCCATACTTTGAGACCAAGTTCCTGTAAAAGTAGGTATTTAAGCCTGTATGAGGATATTATTTCACATAGGAAGAATTCAAGCTATTTCTGCAAAGACAGGCAGTTCAAAATTTGAGATATAGAGTGGTTCTGCAAGAAGATCTGTTTTCTTAGACTGATGGACTGGGAATACAGATACAGGTATGATGTTTCTTGCGACACCTGTATGTGGAAGTTTACAGTAACTCTGAGGTGATGGCCCTGCTTCAAAATTCATGTGTGATGTCAATGAAGAACTAGTGCATTGACTGGAGAAGCTGCTTACCCATATTTTTCTAGAAGACTGAGCTGTGTGAAATCATCTTGGATGAGTGTTTCATAGGACTTCCCATGTCTGTTCCTGTTGGGAAGGCAGATTGTCCCAGTGGGCTGAACATTGAGTCATGAAGGTCACACAACAAAATAGAGTAGAACAAACTATTTCAGTTGGAAGAGCCCTACAACATTCATGGAATCACAGAATCATAGAATGGTTTTGGTTGGAAGGGACTTTAAAGAGCATCTAGTTCCAACCACCCTGCCATGGGCAGAGACACGTTCCACTAGACCAGGTTACTCAAAACCTTGTCCAGCCTGGTCCTGAGCACTGCCAGGCATGGAGCATCCACAACTTCTCTGGCAATCTGTTCCAAAGCCTCACACTAAAGAATTTCTAATATTTCATCTAAACGTACTCTCTTTTGGTTTAAAGCCATTTCTCCTTGTCCTACCACTGCATGTCCTTTTAAAAAGTCTCTCCAGCTTTCTTGCAGCCCTCCTTTAAGTACTAATAGGTGCTGTAAGGTTTCCCCAGAGCCTTCTATTCTCCAGGCTGAAGAACCGAAACTCTCTCAGCCTGTCATCACATGAGAGGTATTCCAGCCCTCTGATCATATTCATGGCCTCCAGCACTCCCAAGTCCTCCTTAACCAGTACAACTGCTTGAATCAATTTGGTGCTGACCAAAATGTAAAGAATGCTATTAAGCTCATTGTCCAAGTATCTCTCAAACACTGACAGGCTTGAGACCATCAATCACCTCTTTAGGGAGCCTGTTCCAGTGTTTGATCACTCTCTCTCAAAAAAAATATGCTTCCTAAACCTCATCTGGCTCAGTTTCGAACCATTCCCACTGGATACCAGGGAGAAGAGATCAGCACCTTGCTACCCACTTGCCTTTCTCATGTGTCTGTAGAGAGCAAAGAGTTTGCTGCTCAGCCTCATTTTCTCCAGCTGTCAGCACTGCTGGCAATTACCTATTTTGACTAATTAATTATGCTGTGTTTGATGTACCCCAGCATGGGGTTTGCTGGAGGCACACTGCTGACTGTTACTGAGCCTGCTGTCAGCCAACACCCCCAGATGCCTTTCTGTAGGGCTGCTCTCCCACCACTTCTATCCAAACCTACACTTGTGTTCAGCTTTACTCTGTCCAACTCCAGCCTAGAAAATATTCCTGGCAGAGTGAGATTCAAACCCATATCCCCAAAGATGGAGCCTTAAATCAAGTACCTTAGACCACTCTGCCACACCACCCTGCTGGCAATTCCATCTCACTCTCCAAAGACAATAGCCACCAACCAAAACATTTTTAAACAAATTATCTGTTACTTAAATATAGTACAAGAAAGGACCAATAAAGGTGTTTTCTGCATGTACAGGTAGACACTCATTGCTCTACATCAGATATTTCTGGTTTATCATTATTGTCAGGAAAAAACAGCTGGAAAGTTCTACAAATGTCTCCTTGCCTATGAACCACTGATCCCTCCCCAAGAAAAGAAAGAATGATGGCATACTTTTTGTGAGGAATGACTTTGTCTTGACTTTTCTTTCAACTATACATTTTTGGAGTGTAGTGAGACTGGGGCATGAAACAGCTGTCTCTTTATGCAAAGAGGTGAGGTTACCTATGTGCCTTGAACTAGCAGAAGGAGCTACAAGATGCTGTCCCCTGCAGTTGAATACTGTCTACAGAAAAGCAAGTGATCAGATGGACCTTTCTTTTTTCCTTTTAATGTTAACCTCTACAAGTCTGCATTACCAGCAGACTCTGCTGATTACGTCCTCACATGCTGCTGCTAAATTTATTTTGTCTATCTCAGCTTTTATCCATGTATCTACTTATCCAAATTAGAGGATACATATAAAAATATTTCCCAGCCTTGTTTGTGCATTTATCACTGTCAATACATTGCTCTGAATTGAAAAAGTATTTCAATAAGTTAATGAAAACTGTCAGCATTATACAAGGCAAGGCAGAAAAGCAAATTAAAAGGTAAAGTTTGTTTTAAGGGCACAGGTGATTAGGGTCAGTTATGTAGGTTAGTTTTAATATCAAGGCCAAAACTTTGACCCAATGCCTGGGACTTTCCACAGAAACATTCAGTCTGGCTTTGATGACATTAAGATATGAGGCATCTACTCTTTTCTTCATGTTTAGCTCACTGGATATTCACTCCATATGCAAAAAAAACCAACCAAAACAAAAAAAAAAAAAAAAAAAAACCAAAAAAAACAAAACAAAAAAACCCAACCAATGTTATAAGTATTTTCTGCTTGAATTCTTACATCTTTTGTACCCATAGCATTGTTTGCTGCTAAAATTAAACACTTCTTTAATATCCTGTACTTTTACCCTTTTAAGGCAGTTAGAAACTATGATCAAATAACCCCTCACTCCTCTTTTTGATGAGATAAGTACATTGATCTCTAAAAGATCTATTTAAAGAGTGAAACTGGGGGGGAGAGGGCAATGATCATTTTACTTGCATGCTCCTGTAATTACTGATGCCACGGGAAAGATATTTATTACAACAATGTGTCTGGAACCGTACGAAATACAGAGAAGCGGGTGCTCTCAAAATTTACTTTGATCATCTCAAGGTTTTTCTAAGACTGCATTTATCTCACACTGCCTTGACTGTCAATACATCATTGCTTTTACGTTCTTAGAATGAAGAGGCTCTGAAATGGCATTAGAATTCCAACTGGGATTTCTTCCAATGCTTTTCAGCATAAGTAATTGAAACTGAATATTGTATTTTTATATACTCTGTAGCATTTCTTCCAAGGGGCAACTTTCTATTCACTTATTATTGTGTAGGTTATAAATGGTGTTCTGCATTTCTTCACTCAAAATACTAAGCTAGTGATATTTAACTGTAAAGAAATATATCCTTGGGCCATGAATACAGTCAGAAATTACTAGGTGAATTTAACCAAGAAAAGAATGATCCCATATTGATGTAGTGCATAAATTTTTGAGTGTGGGACAATGGCCCCCATATATTAACATTTTATATCCACATTGAAATGCCTGACCTTGCTTCAGTAGTTTTATGACTAGCAAGATCTCTGGAAGTTCAATTTTTCCCTCTAGAAAAAGAAAGCAGCTATGTCAATGGGAATAAATACAACTCAGATGTAATTTTTTTTCTGTTTTTCTTCAAATGTAGCAAAAACTTTATAACAATTCTGATAATAAAAAGACCAACTGCTATAAAAGTGAGGAGAGGAAATACTTTGAAATAGATACTCTATTATACACCAGTGAGGCACTGAAAGTAATTTTGTAGTTATGTGAATACCTAAAGTATATGTAAAGATTGCCTACTACTCATGTTTCAGATGAATATCAGAACAGCTGGCCAGGCATGAAGCAAAACCTTTGGACAGCTAAAGGTATGCAAATTAATCTCACAAATCTAGGTTTAGGAATCAAATGCTAGGAGACAAGCAAATTCAAGAAAAATGAGGTTCACATCCTTAAGATCCTGAAATGTTCAATATTTGAGGCAGTTATTTGTCAGTATCAACTCTCATGACCTTTCATCAATTTTAAATTGGATTTAAAGAGGAAATAACTATGAGAGCAAGAGTAAGAATTGCCAGAAATCTGTTCCCAGGGAGGTGCTGGGCACGTCAGTGTTGGAAGTGAGGCCAGGCCTGTGCTGGACTGGACCTTGATCCTAGAATAATGTAGCCTCTCAGCTGCTCTTTGCCAGCTCACACAAGCTGCATGTCAGAGCTTTCCTGTCCTGCAAACCATGTATCTAGAGCACTGATGCTTAGTTTAGCATGCTAGGAATTGCTCTCCCAGAAATGGGTGCCTGACTTATGAAGCATCATAATTCCCGCAGGTTTTGAAAACCACGAGGGTACTTTGAAAATGGTAAAACAACCTGAATAAATATAAACTAAACAAAAGGTAACAATGTAAAAAAAAACCCACAACAGCCCCAACATTACATAGTAAGGAAAATAAATTTGGTATTTTATCTGAAAATCCAGAAAAACTCTTATTCACTACTGAAAAAAAGCTGTGCTTTTACATAGAAAGTTAATTTAGTATCATCACCTGACAGATGGACTCCCCAGCAGGTATTTAGTCTTCTTTTTTCTCTCCTGTTTCACAGACCCACACAGTTTTAAAAGAAGTCTGAGACAGTGAGAGGTGAGTCTTCTTTCAGGATGAAGCAGAGAGCCAGTTTCCAGACACTCAAGTACAGGGAAAACTTTGTAAGTCCAGCCATGACAGAATAATCAATGGGATTTTTTAAAGTGATCTGTGCTACAAAATAGAGTGAGAGACTGTTTTTTTTCTGCACATTGAAAATACATCTGAAAGGATTAAGAATTGTATATTTCAAGTATCATCACATTGTTCCTTTGGACTTGTTCTTTCCAGTGACTGCTTTCTTTAAATAGAAATAGAGGTTGAAACTGTTTAAGGATCCTTAAAACAGCTGTTTGATACACAAATCTGTGACATTTATTAGTTCTGAGATTGCCAGTGGGAGTCATAATCTGTTGACTGTAGACATTTAGGCAGGAAAAAATTCAGTCTACATGGTCATCAAAGCTTAGAATTTAAGAGTGTTCATATAGGGCAGAAGCAGAAGTCCAGGACAAGTACATTAAAATGCCATTGTATAGGGAGAGGAAAGAAAAGACATGATTCACAGGAAGGACTGGAACTGCCTGAAAATGTCTCTTCCAGAAGCTACCATCTGGGAATTAGCATTTCACTGATCTGGTCCAAATAATTCCAGACATAGCCTTCACTGAAGGAAAAGCTAGATAAACTGGGATAAAGTTAGATAAACTCCTAAGCATGAAAAACAGGTGTGATAGAAGTCCACACAATCATGGGTAGCAGCACTCAACAGGTGAACAGAGTATAAAATTCCTACTTGGTAAAACAAACAAATTAAACTAAGTGTTAGTTTCAAAATAAGCAAGAGGAGTCTCTTCTTCACATTATGATGATGATTAAGTAATGGAATTCTTTTCCACATGATGCTTGATTACCAAAAGATTACGTGGCTTCAGAAACATTTTTAGATACATTTTTAGAAGAAGGATAATTCAAGATTATTAAACGCAAAGATGTTATCTTCAATATATGTAACTTTAAATCACAAAAATTTTTGCTTAAGAAAATATGCATATATACTTATATTCCCATATTCATAGGAAAAAATATTTTTTATAAAAAAGTTTCTTTTGTATATTTCTTCCCTAAATATACATAGTTTGAAACCATTATCCCTTGTCCTAATGAAAGCAGGCCCTACTAAAAAGTTTGTCCCCATCTTTAAGTACTCCTTAAGTACTGAAATGTTGCAATAAGGTTTTCCTGGGGCCTTCTTTTCTGCAGGCTGAACAATCACAACTCTCAAAGCCTGCCCTCATAGGACATGCATTCCACCCCTCTGACCATTTTTAGCCCTCCTCTGGACCTGCTGTATCCGATCCATGTCTTTCTAGACATTAATTTTGGCTGCTGTCAGTGAGAGTAGAAATATTTAGTTGCTGGAAGTCTGAATTACTCTGTCTTGGTTTGCTGTATGTACCACAGAGGACGTGAAATGCTAACAGGGATGGAAGATCATGCTAGGTTTTGAGACATCCATAGAGCACTGAAAGCTTCTAACTTGAATTATTGCCAAACGGGTCTACACACATAGTGTTTATCCCACAATTTAATTAAAATGGAGCATCTAAAAACATTCAATACAGACAAAAGCTTTCAAGAACTGGATGCTTCTTGAAAAAATGACAAGCCAATTTAGCAGACTTTTTACATGGAATTCAGCTCTCACTTGGTAGCTTATTCTCTGAGGACATAGCTAAACACTACAAAGTTAATCTTGAAACACTGCCATGAGAGCAAGGTTTAAATAGGGCTAACTATGCATTTGCTCACAAAATTATCCTTATCATGCAGATGCCATCTGCAGAGATACTAACATGGACAGATCTCAGTGTGCTTATTTTGATGCCAATGTTCTTCAGAAGTTGACCCATTGAATTGCATTGGCAGAAGGCCTGGACAAAGTAAGAGTTTATCCTGTGAACAAAAGCACATTGAGAATATTAATGACGTTATCTTGAAAGGAAATGGGAATATGATAGAATTAATTTGTGATATGAGTTTTTCTCTTGATGAGAAATAAGATAAACTGTAGTAGCCTTTGTGTTTCAAATACAGTATGAGTAAAAATTACTAGAAACCTGAGAAAAAGAAGTTACACTGATGAAGAAAAATATTGGAAATAAATCCAACCACTTGAAAATTTATCTGGCTGAATATCCTTTCTCTAGATACCATTCTATAATAGGAATTTCAAAGACTGTTTAAACCATGGCAGAAATAAGCTTGTATTGAGGGAGGAATGCTCTCTAAACCATAAGAATTTTACCATTAGTATACTCTTTTAGTCCAAAGATCAGCCTGGGCCAGTAGTACCCAGCTTTTAGCCATGAGTAGCAGGAGATCCTTGGGAGAAGGGAACAGAGCAGGCGTATGTGAAAATTACATTCATTCTCAGCTGTTCTTCTAGGCTTCAATCCTTTGCTGCTCTTGAGACAGAACTATTTTTCCCACAGAATTAGTAACCTCCTTTTACTGCTCCCATTTGGCTCTGTTTAATCCTTTAGCATACTTAAGAGTTTCTGACAAAAGAGCTAGAACGAAGTATATAGTAGAATATTTTAATAATTTAGCTCCTATCCCATTTTTATACATCAGTTCTTCTTAGTTTGAGGGGGGAACTAAGACAAAATGTTTACAGAATGAAGATTCACATACATAAATATAAAATAAAGCTTACATGAATAATAATTTGTGTGATTTTCACATTTGTTTGTCATTAAGTTTTTCTCCACTGCCATCCAATAAGTCATCATTAGTAAGCTAATTTAGAAAGGAGATGTTCATAGACATTGAGTTCTTTCATGGGTGAGTATATAATTTCACTGACTGGAATTTAGCATGTTCCTTCCATGAGAGACACTTGCAATCTGACCTGCAATATGACACCATTCATAGAATAAAATGCTGTATTTACTGTGCTTACCACTTTAATAATTATAAATTTAGAAAGGTGGTGGGATCAATTAAGTTATGCTTAAAATACTATCAACTACTTAATCTCATAAACATTTTGAAAAGACTTGAAAAGCATTTTGATAAACTAATTTAGGTAAAAAAGGGCAACCAGTTGTGTTAGGATTGCAGGCAAATGATTATGGCACATCCTTGTCCCTGGCTGGAAGCTGAACTAACTGGCTTGGGCATGGAAAACTACTGGATATGAAACTATTGGCCATAACAAATAACTCAGGGATGTGCTGATATGAGATATAGTTAGAAGAGTTGGCTGGATTTCATAGGTCAAAGGGAGAGACAGCCAAACTGCACAGGTACTTGAACAGAAGAATTGTGGACCTGTTGGGGAGGAAGTGTTGCAAGACCAACTGGCCAGGTAAGTGTACCAAAAGGCCATATAAGAGAGAGATTACCTAGGTAATGTTGTCAGAAATAACAAATTTAGGCATCGTTGTAGCACAGCTGGGAAAATGACAAAAAAGTAAGTATGGCTAGATTTTAACTGAGAGGACACAAAGGCATAGAAAGAGAGTTAAAACAGTGAAAAGCAGGTAAAGAGATGCAAGAAAAGGACAACAAAATATGTAGCCACATGACTGGTTCTGTCTGAGAGTACCTGTGGAGCAGCCTTGCTAGGAGACTGGAGGAATGGTTCAATGGCTCAGAACAACCACATGGGAAGTGGTAGGGGAACAAGGTGAGCTCTGCATAGGTGGGATGGTGCTGGGCCCCCTTCCTTCCCCCTTGAGCCCTCTCACACTGCCCTGTGTAGCACTCGTTTGAGAAGTCAGACACTGGTCTGCACTGTAACTGGGGATCGAGCTCACGGACCTGCCGGGAGCGCCCCGGCTCTGTGTAAAATGCAAGCACAGGTTAGGATTTGCCAAGTGCATTGTTCTATCAGAATGTTCTAAAATTTGCAAATACAGTTGTTATTGAACCCCCTGGGACTTTGATTGCTTCTCCTATGGTAGTCAAACTAAACTCAACTACCTCCCCCTAAACACACCAAGCCGAGCAGGGCATTGTACGTCATGCCTGATCACCGCACTTGGAGCAAGACAAGAAACCAAACCTGTTGTTCTGACCATAAGACACAAGTCAAAACTGTTCCTGCTATCCAGAGGATGGGATTGGGAGTAGGCTGAAAGGTTTCCCTGACGACAGAAAACATTGTGAGAGACAGTGGAACATCCAGCTACCACTGTGCTGACTCCCATTCCATGGTATCGTCTCATGGCATCAGTGACTACTAGACCTTGCTTAGACTATTACCTTGTCTGTATTGCAAAGGAAAAATTAATGGAGAAAACAGTTATCTGCCCAGGTATCCATTTAGCACAGTCTCCTGTCTGACTGTGACCTCTGACACCAAATAGAGAAAACGTTTAAGAACAGGTCAGTGAGTAAGAAGTGCTATTTCCTTCAGTAGGCCCACATCTCCATTTATACCTTCCCTGAAGATTATATCTGCAGCTCAGCTGTTAATAACCCTGTTTGTGTACTAACTGTCCATCATATTGTGTGACCAAGAATCTGGAAGCTTAGCTGTGCATTGTACAAAAAATCTTCTTGACTTGCACAACTTTATTATCTTGACTACCTCTTCTTTAATAAATTAGAAGGGAAAATTTATTTTAAATTATGGGGATCACATTATACAGATATCTTTACTCCAATTCACATTTTGATTGTATTTGAAAGCTTTTGTATTAGAAACAAGAAACATGTGATATGGGTTAGTTCAGAGTATTGTGCATGGAGCAATGCACTAAAGCCCCCATTTAGCTCCTAAAAAACTAGACCAATTATTAAGTTTATAAAGGATAAGGAAACTGCTCTTTAAAAAATCAGTAAAATATAATTTAACACTGTTTAATATGTTAAAAGAGGAAATTAAATCTATCTACTTTTACATAAAGAATGAGGATCAATTACTATTTTAGGCATAAATTAAAGCCCAGAAGACTAGTTTGAACAAAATTAATTCCTAAGACTAGAACAAAAATATTATGTAGCAGACTACTTCTTTTAAACATAAAAATGATTGAAAATAAAATACATGGTATTAGTCAATGAGCTGATTTCTCATACATGTTCAGTTTCTGAAAGAGTGGGAGAAAAATGTGTATAAATGCTGCAAGAATGCCATTATGTCTGCCTGTTCCCACAGCCTCAAAAGGATCAAATCTTTTTATTGCAATATTGCAGAAGGTGTAATGAGAAAAGATGAATTGTAGTCACAACATAGCATTCCACAGACTTCAAGCAACTGGTTCACCAGTTTATATGAGGAGTTGTGTTACAAAAATATCAAAATATATGATGTGCTCTTGCTATTACTGTCTGGTAGCCTTATATCAAAAGAATAGAACTTAATCTAAATAATTTGGGGTCAGTGTATTAAAAATAATCCCAATCCCAACAAGAGTCAAAGGCTGCTATATGCAAAGTTTGTTTAAAAATATAAAAACCATAGAAATAAATGTCAAAGAAGTTTTAATTTTTCCTTCCTGACATAAAACATTGACTTTTAACAAGACTTACTTGAAGTCCATCCATACACAGAATGAGTCTAGCTTACAAGTTAAATAGCAATATATTTAAAAATATAATATAGAAAACTTCTCTGAGTTGAAAAGGATTGACAATGGTCTTCCCATGGCAGAAGACTCAGTGACAAAATAGAAACGTTGCTCGTGAATTAGTGAATATAGTTTTGACATTTAAAAAAATTAGAACTATGGTAAAAGTGGGAAAATATTTCAAGGAAATGTTCTTCATATAAATAAGAACAACATTATTAAAATTTAGGAGCTGTACATTAAATAAAGAGATAAGGAGAGAGACTGACTCCTTCCATTAAATTGTAACTCATATTCTGAAAGACAAGACAGAGAGGAGACATATCACTGAGAAAGAAGGGTGTGAAAAAGATCACTACACCAAAATAACAAAGCTAATAATGAAATAAACTGAATTAGGGTTATTAAGTGAATATGATTAACTAGCATGCACACAAGTTAGCTTCCATATACAGCAAGGAAACAGGTAAACAAAATCAAAGTGCAGAGATGTGAATCAAAACACCCAGAGCATGAAGTCAGCACTTACATTTGAAACATTTCAAGACTGAAAGTAACTCAAGCTGCACAATTTTATCTATGGCATGTGTAAAGCTCTGTGATCTGCTGCACAGTTTTCAGGATATGACCATATTTGTTTCTAGGAGGATGAGCTCTGAGAAAAGATGGGCTGTGTCTTAGAAAATTATTGTAGTTTTGATTGAATAAACTACTGGCATGAGGACAGAATAGAAACTACAGCATATGATTGGCACCTCTTCTCACTGTTATATCTAATTCTCTGTAAGTAATGCAGAAAGGTTAACTGAAGTATTTAGGAAATAATTTCTTGTATGCATATTTGTAAGTGGAAGAAGCATGTAGTACAGCTTCAGAGGAATCCGCAGATATTTGGAAATTCTGAAAAATTATTCTCTCCATATTTACACTTACATCTTAAAAATAATCACAAAATAACTAAATACTCAACAAAATTAAATCAGTTAAACAGATTCTGCAATTTGTGAGCTGCAGAAGAAATTGTTTCATTCAATTTATTTCAGGTAAAATGCTTATTCTCCATCTTATACCAGAATTATTCTAATAGCATCTTTCAGTCCATTTCTGATCCAATCCTAAACTAATTTTCTATCTTTCATTATTCAGAGCAGCATACAAAATTTAACTATTGCCTTCAAAATAAGCTCACCTGTATCATTACCAGGATCATTAGAAGTCCTCCGAATCAAATTGTCAAATCTCCCTACCATTTCTTCACTGGGTTTTATAAATCGTTTTAATTTACCAGTTTCAACATCCTTAGTGCTTTGAGTTTTGAATGGTCTGTAATTCTCTCCAAGTCCTCTTAGCTTCTGGAACCTAGTTCCTTTTAGGTTTCTGGCAACCCTTTCCTTGCAAACAGGATTCTTTTTCATGAGGTTTTGATTTTCTAGAGTTACGTCTTTTGAGCTATGGATAAAAATAAATGGAAAGATAATTGTATTTCTTTCAGACTGCTCCTAAATGAATACCTGGTGGGTTTTTTGGGGTTTGTTTGTTTGTTTGTTTTGTTTCGTTTGGTTTGGTTTCTTTTTTTTTTTGTTCGTTTGTTTGTTTGTTTGGGGTTTTTTTTAAGATTCTCAATTACTTTTCTTAATCATTTGTTTCCTTGTTCTGTGGGGCGATTGATTCTCAGAGCTCACATGTAAAAAGTGTCATTGATCTAAATGATCTGGGACACAGACAAAACTCAAATTCCACCAAATAGGTACGTTTCCGCAAAAACTTTACAAATGGAATCACTTCAAAATATTATTTACTACCATTTGATCCTACCTATCCTTCATTGTTTGAAGTCTGAAACACATTTTCTTTCCCAAAAAAAGCAAAACAATTGGGGAAAAGGCCAGCACAGATGTCCCTTGCTTCCTGATTATTTTGTACTGTTTAATGCCTTTCTGCAAATTTATAAGAAATCCATTAACACATAATTAAATCTCTCAATTCCAAAATTTAGTTCACCTCCCCAAATTTCTTTGACATATCAGTACCATAGATTTTGTCTTGTGTTCCACATGTGAAAGGTTAATAATTCTTTTAGATGTTTTATAATAAACTAGCTTTTTTTCCCCTTTCCATCTGGAAAGCACATAATAAATTCTTCCAGAGGTTAAAAAGCCCTTGAAACTGAAGCACAAGGAGAACACAGAACACTGAAGCAGTGAAGATCTCAATGGGATATAGAACACTACAGTATGCAAATCCAGATGCCTTGATTTAAATAAGGTATTAGCATATTAGTTTGGCATAAGTATATAAATCAAAGAAAACTGACCCTTAACTTTATCTGTTATCCTTGAATACTACAGAAACAAAACAGATGCCCTTGCAATTCCCTTTCCCAATTCCCACGCACACTTTACAAAAAGACAGAATTTTGTAAAGCAGTTAAATTTAAGACCATTCAGAGCTCAGCTACCTGGGGCTAAGCTCTGCCAGATTTCAGAATTAAGCTCATTAAGTTGCTTGTAAAAGCCCTTTTCTCCTCTAGTAGGATAGTGGTGATAAATGGTTGTGTCTGAGGAACTGCAAGTGCCTTTGATAGACAGCCTGCTTCAAATGAGTTGAAGTTCCCTCTTTCTTTCTTTACCCTCCTGTCTGCTAGGGAGAATGGTGTTACAAAGAAAGTGCCCTCTCCTACTATTTTTTTCTCCTTGTACAAACACCTAGAATGTGGTCTTTTTTGTTTTTTTCCTTTCATTTTTATGTAGGATCAGATTAAAATTAAGAATCAGCATCCTTAAACTGAGAATGATACATATGAAAGCATAAAAAATATTATGTCAATAAAATAAGTTTCACGTTGTTTATTTGAGCAAGAAATTTTACTTTAATCACATATTCTCCATTCTGGACCCATGAAGTTAAATAGTTTTTGGTAATTTTCACAGCATCTCCAAATGAATGTGTATATATATACAGTTTGACCTCGAATGCTATTTGTCTGTCAAGACACTAACTATGTTTATACAGTATATTTATTTAGACAGAAAAATCTACTTTACTTTCAAAGTCATGCTACTGCTACTGCTACTGAGGAGAAATTTTGAATGTTTTCTGAAATAAAAATGCTCTTTACAGAGGAAGTTTTGTTTTATGAAATTTTATAAGACAAAAATGTACAAAACCAAAATTACCCTGTCTTTTTTCCAGTACTGAAAATTCACAATATGAAGGGCCTGTTGGTGATGTATTATAGAAAACCATGAAACAGATTTGCACAACATGATTCTAATAATGTATTTGCGAGAAAAACAAAAAAGGGGTAATAAAAGCTTATTTTCTGGATTCCAATTTAAATTTTATAACAATGGATGAAGGCAGATGGGACAGTGAAATATTTGAAGATTCCAACTACCATCTGTCCATAATTTATTATCCATCTGATTGTAGGTTATTATTGTTTTCCTGCCATCATTAAACACTTGTTATTTATCTTGTTACACCACTTCTGCATTTAACATTGAGACCTTCACAGATTTGAGTGCTGTTATCTCCAGTGACCTATAATTTATGTGAGTCCTTTTGGTGTCCTTACTTCTATTCACCAAGCATCTAAAAGCGAATATTGCTCTCAACTTAGATTGCTGATTAATTAATTTCTACCTTCTATATCCCTGCATTGCAGCCTTGGGTTATGAGTTTAAAGTAATAATTCAACATTGCATATATTTTGTGAAGTTAAATTCTGCAAACTTCTGAGAGAGTCCAATTTCCATGCTACATTTAATAGCTGATCCCTTAGAAATTAATCTTTTTCTATTTATGATTTATTTTTTCTTCTTCTGCTTAGTGACAAAAATGGATTTTCCTCCCCAATCTGCTGTGACCTGGCTGCCTTTTCCTGCAGTGTTCAGTGTAAATGACATGACTCCATCTGCTATTTTTTATTCCCTTGTGGAGTTTTAGCTCTGAAGATTACAATGCAAGTTGGAATGTCATAGCTATGGGTGGCAAAACTACATCAGCTCTAAATAGAGACTGGCAACAGTGGCAAAGTTTGAGTACAAACCTAAACACTCCCCATACTTGTGCAGATATGAAATTCCTCATCCAGACCCTAGACACAGCGTGTCGACATGTCACCCAAAAGCCAGATATGCTTTATCACCATTTTCAGTAGCTCAGTAAGCTTTGTTTTCATGATACTGAACCTTTGCAACTAATTATGAACTCAAAGTAACCTGCTACTTTCCCCTTACCAGTAATATGTGCAGTAAAGGTACTGCATAAATCCTCTAGAAGTTTTTCCTCTGTTGCTTATAATCAGCCTTCATAAATTTTCCATATCTATAATAAGAGATATAACAAAAGATCTGGATTTGAAGTACTTCCACTACTTGTGGAAGAATTTTACTTTTCAAATTCAGTATCATCCTTCTTTGAGATAAATACTAAAGCTACTGACTCCTCTAAGAGAATGGTGTACTCAGGAAAACTAATAAACTTTGGAATACTTTGTTTATATTTTTTAAATTAACTCAGAATACCACTATAAGTAGGACATCCTCCCAGGTTTCCAGACTCTCAAAAATTTATCACATAGATTGATTAATCTCATTTCCCATGGTTCACTACAGTTATTTCAAGAAGGATAATACCACAATGGAGGAGACTTCTTTGTAACCTTCAAGTCTTATTTTCTTACTTTCAAGTCTAACAAGTTTCTTGTTCCATTTTATAAATTAACACCTCTGTCTGTCAGCACAGACCCTTTTCCTCAAGCTTTCCACTCTTTTCCTCTAGTTCTCATTTCCTTCCATATATTATTATCACTCCTGATCTTCCTGTCTTCCTCACCAACAAAGAAAACTATCTCATTCTACTCCAACTTCAAACAACTAAACAAGGAAAATTTCTGACCTCAATGTGAAGCACATCAGTATGCTAACATTTTTGGAACACTAAATAGAAAAAGAATATAGTTGTATTTGTAGACTATTGATCCTTAGATTGATTTCTTGTCTACATTTTGTAAAAGTGAATTCTTTCCCCCAGAATTTTCTTAATTTTATGGAAACAAATCTAGCACTGGTCAGGACCTAAGCATCAAACTACAAAATATAAAGAAAACTTCAAAAGGTGTTTATCCATTAACTATCAAAGTACTGACTTCAGCAGTCACTGGCTAGCATCCCAAGTTTTGTTTATTATTGTAAGGTAGGAAATTGGTTCTAAACAATTTATAACCTCTTGGAGCCAGTAGACATAATGAGAGTTCCCAAACCACCACACAGATTAATTCTTTAGCTAAAAATGTGGTCCTTGTCTGCTGGTAAAGTTAGGACATTTGGCAGCCAGGACTTCAAAAGCCACAGAGACAGGAAAAGGTAAAAGAAGTAAAGGTGATCAAAATATCACAGCATTTGGTTGTGGATCTCCACACTCCTCAATACTTGTTCCAAGATTAGCATAATTTTAATCCAATATAAAATATGTTTATTCACCTAGAAACAACTTCCAACTACATAAGCCTAAACAACTTTTGAAACTTTGATCTTTTTACAACATATTACTTGTATACATGTAGCACTTCTATCCTACAGTCTGTGGAAAGCACACCAAGATCAGTGATGTCAATGCAACAATGTATTGCGGTGATAATGTGATGCCAGCTGGACTGAGCATTTATGGACTACTGAACTAAATACTGAAATATCCTAAAATTTTTTCACTGTTTATCATAGAATCATGGAATCATAGAAATGGTTTGGGTTGGAAGGAACCTTAAAGATCATATAGTTACCAACTTCTGCCATGGGCAGGGACATTTTGCTCAAAGCTCTATCCATCCTGACCTTGAACACTTCCAGAGTAGGGCAGCTACAGCTTCTCTGGGCAACCTGTTCCAGTGAGTCCTGGTTTCAGCTGGGGTAGAGTTACTTGCTTCTCAGTAGCTGTTACAGCGCTGTGGTTTGGATTCAGAGCGAGAGTGGTGTTGGTAACACACTGATGTTTTGGTTTTTTGCTAAGTGATGTTTTTCCTAAGTCAAAGACTTTTTTTCTTTGTCTCATGCTCTGCCAGTGAGGAGGTGTACAAAAGAAACTGGGTGGGAGCACAGCTGGGAGAGGTGACCTAAAGTGACCAAACAGATATTCCACACCACAGAATGTCATGCCCAGTATATAAACTAAGGGCAGTCACCCAGAAGAGAGTGCTGAACTGGGTTCAAGAAGGGGGGTCTGGCATCAGTGAGGAATTGCATTGTCCATCATTTTTTTCCCATATAGAGGGAACTACACCACCCAGCTTGGTGTCACACACAAACTTACTAAGGGTGAACTCAATCCCACTCACTCTCTCATGTAGAAATTTTTATTTGATCTCTTTTTTTTCCTCATATTTTAATTTCTGCATCCTCGGTCTAACCTGTCTGTTAGAGTCTGGATTTCTTTTTAAATGTTGAGGTTGTTTTAGGACATCCATTCTTGGGGAGGTTCAAGAATGTCTACTGCTGGAGGTTTTCAAGGGTCAACTGTAGCATTCACCATACTAAATCCTGATGATTTGCAAGACTCAAGTTAATTGTTCTATTTTAGGAAGTAGGTAACTGCAGATACTATTTGTTAGTAGGTAACTCCAAATACTATTTTGTTTGATAATATAAATTAAAATCGTGTCATTTTAGCCAAGCATTATGAAACTATCTTATTTAACTCTTTTGCTATCATGCAGTTTTTGAGCTATGCTGTACATTCATTCAGGTTGATTCAACACTAATTCAGCAGCATAGTCCCATTTTTTTCATCCATGAAGCTTCCCTGGTTTGAAAGGCCCTACTCAACTAGTAAAGAATATGACAGCAAAAGAGTTACACTCTCCAGTCCTTTTGCAAAGCTGTTTCAGTTTAGATTTTTCTATAATGACAAAATACATTCTTTTTGTGACACTTTAAGTGATGGTATTTATGAGTGGGCTTCTACTTTATTCTACTCTGTGCAGTTGGGGAATACTTTATATTAATAACAGTTATAATAATACAGAATGGTGTAATGTGCTTGGGGATCCATATTATGTATTCTCTGGGAAACAAATTGTGGTCAGGATGGAGTCTCCCCTTAGAAAGCACTTGAGCAAATGGTGAAAAATGCTGCATTCTGGAACTAAATACAAAGCAGGTGGATGAGGCAGCAGGAAGCCATATTGAGGAGAAATGGGCAGCTTCAGTCTCTCATTGCATATTCATCAACTCCACCTGTTTATGTAAATGACAGGCAGATATTCATAAACGAACAGAAAGACTGACTTCCCATTAAAACAAAGATGCTGTTCTGAAGCTGTATGCAAAACTTCCAATTGTTACTGGTAAAGATCTCCTATACACCTACAAAACATTTATTTTGAAGGAGAAGAAGCGTGACTGCATTGTCAAGGTAAACGCTAGGCTATGGAAATAGTACTCTGCTGAAGCCTAGTTAAGGATCCTGTCGCTTTTTACTCTTGGCCACATTTCTCTCTTCCTTTTGCCAGGGGCAATCGGCGCTGAAATTTAGTAGGGGTGATGATATTCAACTTGTTACCACCAGTGGTCTGATTGCCTTTCAAGCCTTTCCTAATCTGCATATTCATTGCGTGAGTTGTATTCTTCCTGGCACAAACTTTTAGAGCAGCTGAAGCACTGTCTTCCTGAGGGCTGGTATCTCAGATTAGATTTAACTGTGCTCTGTTTACATTTAGAGTTATGCTTTATCATTAGTCCATTAAACCAGCAGACATGGATTAGAACTCTGTATATATGTCAATTTATCCACACAGTACAGTCATTTTGTTTGTCAGCTGGTAGATGGTTTATTCCATTACTCACCTGAGACACCTGCTTTGCCAGTTATTTAGACAGTCATTTTGTGTTAGCTTTTAGGCAGCAGACAGTACTTTCAACTTTAGCTAATCCAAGCTGTTTGCTTAGAAATTTTTCTAGTAACAAGTCCTAGAGTTTTCTTGGAGATTTATCCCACACTTATTAAGATGCTTTATGATTCATTTCTCAAGGCTGAAACACAAACAACTCTACATCAAAGATACCTTCTGGGGGAAAGTGAGGCCAAATTCCCCTTACTCAGCTGAAAGAGTGACTTACTAGTAACTTGTTCTAGCAGAGAAATAAAATGAGCTTAATTCTTTCACAGTCTAGAATCAAGTGTGTCTGTTGTTTGGAGACATTATTAATTACCCTAAATCATATATTAATTATGTAATATTAAAAAAAAAAAGTTTATAAGTCATCTTAAAAACCCTGAAACTAAACCATGAATAAAAGGACAACAACAAATTTGTCTTTTCAGATTGGTCTTCTAGCAAAGACTTAGAGACTTCAGCTTAGTAAGGCATTAAATCACAACCCTGAAGTCAGTTCTAATCCCATCTCTGTGCCAGCCTTGCCTGACCCATCCCAAGTAAATTGTATCTCCCAGCCTCGTGCCCCAGAAATGAATTACATGACTGAGGAAGTAAGATCAGTCTGCAGAACTGGGGAATTTCTTACGTATTTGAGAAGGAATTCAAACATGAACCATCAGAAGAAGGAAGAGTTAATACCAGAAGGAAAACACATTTATTCTGCCCCCACAGGCAGATGCACTCAAGGACAGATGAAGTTCTCGTAGAAATTTGCTATCCTCTAAAAGAGGAAAGCATCCATTTTTTCTTAAATGCCACTAAAGTTCCAGGGGAGTCCTTGAATTAGGCATATATTTTGTCATTTACAGAAACTCTATCAATTATCCAGATAAAAATAGTTAATGAGCACTGAGGCTGGGATTCCTTTTGAGATAAATTTCTCCAATAACTTCTTTCTTGTTAGGGCTAATGCTATGACACTTTCACAGAAACTATGTGTAAAGTCAGCAGGAATCTTGTCTGAACTTCGTGACTAAGATCAAACCTTAAATATCTCCTCTCTTGAAGAATAGTATTTAAATTACTCATTGATTTGTTTTACTAGTCAGGAAATTATTTATTGTATCACAATGTGCTGCCATCAATCATTATTTAAATGAAGCTGAGTCTTTTTTATTTTTCCCTGAAGTCTACTCCTATTGCTTAGAACAGTATTATATATCACATTAACACAGCATTTTTTCTCAGTGAGCATGTCAAAGTCATGTGCATACTTTGCATACGGAATATTTAACCAAATGAACATAGCCACCTTTTGAAAGTGAGGAAAGGTTTAGGAGGCATACCCCATTCTTAATAACATTTGAAACATGAAGCAAAGAAGAACACCCTGTCAAATGGAAAATATAAGAAAATCTACAGCATTTAGTTGGGTTACAAGTTCGCAGAATTCTTGGGTTTATGAAAAGTTATGAGATTTCCTATCAAGACAGATGATAGACCTCTTTCAACTTGCTTTCAAAAATAAAATATCTTAGAATTATTATTATCATTGCTATTTTTATTGCTATTATTGAAAATATATAACATTATATGTTATATATTTTGCATATATATATATAATTGCATATATAATATATATGCATTTTGGTCTTCTAATATAGGAAGAACAAGTTCCAAATCTGATAAATTACAAGGTAGCTCTCTATTTCAATTTCTGCTTGATGGTCTTAAGTCTGAAACAGAAGAAATGCCACTGTTTCTACCTGGACACGCAAATCTAAGCATATTCATGTTTTCCTCAATGTTTCTGAAAGGCGTTCACAAAACTTCATTTTCTGGCAAGTACAGAAATAGAAAAGTAATTCACAGGCTGGGTCAGTTTGAAAGGGATGACAGTGGTCATCTGGTCCAACCTGCTCAGGCAGGGCCATCCTAGAGCACATTGCACAGGGTCGCATCCAGACATTTCCTGAATAATTCCTGTGAGGGAGACTTCACACCCTCTGCGCAACCTGTCCCAGTACTCAGTCACTCACACAGTAAAGAAATTCTTCCTCATATTCAGGTGGAACTTCCTGCACATCAGTTTCTGCCCATTGCTTCTTGTCTTATTCCTTGGAACCACCAAGAAGATCTTGGCTCCATTCTCTTGGCAGCTTCCCATTAGGTACTTACTGACATTGATGGGGTCACCTCGAAGTCATCACTTCTTGAGACTGAGCTGACCCAACTCTCTGAGCCTTTCCTCACAAGAGATGTTCTCCAGTCTCTGAATCATCTTTGTCCTCAACTGGCCTTGCTCCAGGAGCTCCATATCTCTCATTTTGAGGAGCCCAGAATTAGACACAGCACTCCAGATGTGGCCTCACTAGGGCTGAGCAGAGGGGGAGGATCACCTCCAGCATTCATTGGCATCAAGACTGCATTCTCCCCACACAAAGCAGTTCTTTGCCAGTATTAATAACCTCAGAAGTTTAACCCTTCAGAGCTCACGTAAGAGGCAGGCAGCTGTAAAGATTTCTTTGTCAGCCGTTCAAACCAGACACATCTGCCAAGATCATGTAACTTTGCTTATGGTAAGAAAAGGAATTCTAGACATTGGCAGTTTTGATCTTTTAAAGATCATCTTTTAAAAACAGTCTGAGACATTGTCAGACCAACTACCCTCTGTAATTTGCAATGCATTTATATTGCTTGTCAGAAGTCAGTTTTTCATATGGAAATATTCCCATACTCTCAAGACTAATCTAGTACTTACTTTGATTAGAGAATGTTACATTCCTTTTTCAAGGGGCTTATCTCAGGCAATATTATGTCACATCTCCTTGTTAGATGGCACTGAAACACTTCAGTTTTACAAAATTTGGCTTCCTTAAAGCTCCAAAGGTGACTGAAGAGGGTTTTTTTTTGTCTGGGTGGTTTTGGGTTTTTCTTTATATTATTCAGGAAACAGATTTTCAGTTGATGCTTTATTTAAAATCTCCACCACACCCCCCCCCCCCCGCCCAATTTATAATTTTCTGGAGGATTTTCCTCTGGTTATGGCTGATTTTTTTACTAGATGCTCTCGAAAATATTGACCTGATTTGATTTGTGCTTGCCAGTCTCACTCAAAGCAGAGATATGTAAAGCATTTCTCCTTTGAATTTTTTCATATCTATAAAATCTTTATTTTGTATTGTTATTGCTGTAATTTAAGTTCTGAATCAGCTTTAAATTAAAATATTTTAAACTTGGAAGGAGATGGAAAAGGAAAAAATATCACCCTTTCCTATTTAATTTAATTTTTTAGCATATGTAGCAAACTCTACGTAGAATCCAAGCCCAATGTTTCAGCAAGCACCATAATGAGGCTTTCTGTCCAAATGGAGCCATAATATTTTGTTCTTTTTATTTCTGGCTCAGTAAACCTGAAAACAAATAACCAGTTTCGAAAAGCAGAAAATACTGTTTGGATTGGAGGGGCTTTTTAAAGTCTTCTTTTCTATCATGACAAATTACACTTTTCTAGCAGGGCTCTTTTTCTATCATAACTTAAATGAAAAAATATTTAGTATGTTTTACTATTGAAAAGGAGATATTCATATTGGTTTCAAACAAAGTAGAGAGAAAAGCTTTATGATTTAAAAAACTTCATTTTTCAAAGCTTGAACTTGTATAAGTAAGTGATTGTGCCAAAAACTATTCTTTAATATTCTCCCTGGCCAGAAATCTTAGCAACTTTTGATGTAGACTAATGGAGCATGAGATAAAGATTTTATGAAAATCACTAATACTATCTGTACAGAAAATTACAAGCTTTCATTTTTTTTCTCTTTGAACACACTAAAAAGGAATAGTTTACTGTTACCATTGGGGTTTTTTTTAGACTGGCAATGAGCAATCTAAAGCAGATGGAAATTGATAAAAATGTCCCCTCCATGAAGGATCTAGACAGGGGAGAGCAGCTGGTTTATCTTTGCTTGGTTGGCTTTGGGGTTCTTCTAGAGCCCAAACTGCCAACATATGCCCAGCATGTGACACTCACATTCAGATTTCCCAGAGTCAATTCAGCCTTCATCTGAGTCTGCTTGTACCTCCTACCTGACCTTGCAACAGGCTACATCCAAGCCTCTGCAGGAAAGTCATCACAGCATCTCCAAGAGGGAATCAGAAATTGCTTATTGCACTCACAATGCAGATGCAATAAAGACTTCATGGATACAGGAGCTGTGTTAGCAGTTGAAACTAGCCATGAATACATTCCCGTGGATAAGTGGTATGCAAATTTGGCTAACCTGGCCTGGAGCACTTCTTTTGAGCTGTGTGCATAGCATGACAAGCAGGGAATGGCTGATAAAAGCAATCTTACAGAAACTTATAATAGGACATCTGTCTTCATTCAGCTCAAGATTAGGTAGAAAAACACAATTTCACACGAATGTCAAAAACAAAACTGAAATAATTCATAAACTGAATTTTTCTACAGATGGCCAGAATACCAGTAATTATCGAGAAAACAGAAAGAATAAGAAAGAATTATAAGCAAAACTTCCATACTCATAGACTCTATATAGCCACAATCCAAATATCTGGCCACCTGTCCCTGTCCCCCTCTCATCCCTAGTAGCGAGTTCATTTGCCTTCTCTCCTCTTACATATTTCACTGAGGCAACTGAAGCATGTCACAAAAGATGAAATGGTGCCAGGCTGCATGCTTCACACATCTGAGCATCAGAGAATCAGTACTGTACAACCATAGATGCTTCCAGAATGAACTCCAGAGGTTACATAATACATCAGACTGTTAAAAGAACTCCCCTGGCCCCCCTCCCCACCAGAATAAAAAATGAATAAAAAATAGGAACGTAACTTTTCTGATGAATAATTAAAATTTTTAATAAAAACCCATAAACACTTCCTTAAACTTGCAGTTTTCTACAAATCTCTCATTTTCATGGCCTTACAAATATCTTTCATTACATCTAGAGTTTTTGTCTGCTGATATTTATTTAAGATCAAGTGGGAGAAGAAGTGGACATTGTGCCACGAGTAACAGATTGCATGAGTTTTTTCCAGCTCTTGTCTACCATTGACAACGTGTTGGTGGTTTTTGATTGTCATATCAGTAACAGTGGTCTTAACAGAAGAACAGGTACTATTCCTTTGAATTGATCTCCTCCTGATCTTTTGCTTTTCTGTCTATTTTTCTGATGAACCCATCACTTGGTCCTACGGTGCCTACTTAGGCATGTAAATAGAACATACTTCTGTTTTTCTTCTCTTTTGGGAAGAGGCAGATAAAGCTGCTTCCTAACCCCACCTGTGTTTATTCCTCTGCAATCATCTGAGATGTTACATACAAACCTGGCAACTTGTGGCAATCTACCCAGAAGGTAAGAGTTCCCCTGGATATTGAATCTGATTAAGAAAGAAAATGAGCGAAAAATTGGAATTTTAAGGCTGCAGAGAGAGCTTACAATGCTATAATATATTTAAATTAAATATACAGTACATGTTTAGGTTATCTGTGGTGGTTTACAACCAGCTGGGATTTAAACTCCAAATAGGTCACTCTCCTTCCCCCACCCCCCCACTCTGGTGAGAAAGTGCAAAGGCAGGGACTATGGGTTGAGACAACAATTTTCCAAAAGGCAACAGCAATGGAATAAGAAACTCACAGCAGCAGCAAAAATATCAACAACAAAAGAACACAAAAGAGAAGGTGCTTTTCGCACAAAAGGTGTTCACCACTTTGACTTAGTTCTGCATGGCTGCTGAGACAAACACAAGATGGCAGGGGGTCCTGTGGCTGGTGTTTCCTGTCCCCAAGCTCTAGACAATGAAAAACAATGATAGCTGAAGCCCCAGAGAGCTGGATCATCCATGATGCACGGTGCCGCTGCTTTGGAGTGCTCTGCTTGGCTGGGCTCAGGCTCAGCTCGGGCTTGGCTCTTCCCGGCTTGGTTTGCCGCTGTGTTTTCTCTGGAGCTGCATCTTGGATGGATTTTTGCGTCTCAGAGCCCCGTCTCGGAGGAATGGGAAGGGCTGGGTGGCAGCAATGAAGGGATAGAATCTGCAGCGCTGTTCCTGAGACTCCACAGTGCTACCACAGTTGCCTTTCCTGATCAAGAGGGCAAATAAAATGCTGCACTTCTGGGGATAGGCTCCTTTGTTCTTCCCTGCAAAATCATGGCCCCAGCTACGAGGTAAGTGGTATAGAACATGAATCTGGCCATGCCCACATGGCTCTAAGCTCTGCCCCCGGCGAGCAAACCTAGGACAGCATCTGAATGCGGTTTACTGAATATCTAAGGTTTGTTCTTGTCCCAGTATTAGCAGTCTCATACCAAAAGGCTGCAAAACCAATATTTATCATATGAAAAGGGGTCTACTACTGGACCTCTCATACAGTACAGTTTCCACACACAACCCTTGACATTAGAGGTAAGCAGTAAGGCTCAGATAGATCAGGATGTGGCTAATCTAAAGTCGTTAAATAATTTTGACACTGCAACTCCCCAGAGTATGACTAACACAAAAATAATTTAGAGTTCTCTGGTTAACTACACAGGACTTGCAGCTATTAGGAAGGAATGACCTGAAACTATTGCATCTAGCCTTTCTCTCTCTGACCTGTTATCATTGTTGAAATGAGGTAATAAAAAGTCAAGAGTGGAGATCATTTGTGCTCAGCCATTGGGCAGAGTATATCAGCTGCTTTTCTGCAGTGAGCTGCCTGGTTGGAAGTAGAAGCTAAGGCAAGATTGCCTAGAATTTTTTTTTGGGTAGAAATACGGAACAAAGTATTAACCCAATTTCTTTCTTTCCAACAGTTCCTGACTGTTTTAAGGATGCTCACTGGATTCACCCTGGATCTCCACTTCCACTCCCACCCTTCTCTTAAAGTACAAAACTGATCATTTCAAAACAAGGATTTAGATTCAAAACATTAATTAATTACTACATTACAGAAACCTCAGCCTTTGCCTAAAGCTTTTTCCAGTAGTTGTTAACTTCACTCAAGTTTAAAAACATTCTTGGTTTGTATTTTATTTGGTGACTTAGCTCTTTTTGAAAAAGTAGGTTCCTACCAAGAAAAACTGCTTTGTATTGGCCAGTCACATGCCTAACCCTTGCTCAGGAACATTACATGAGGATCAAAGTGAGACAGTACAAAGAGAACAAGTCAGAAAAAAGACTTGCATCTTCTAACTACAAGGGGATGGTAAATAAAATTTTGTTCTAAGCAGCTGGGACACCATTATTGATTGTTTTGTTAAAGAGACCTAACAGTGCACATTTTAAGGGGAGTTGGAGCACTCAGAAGTCAAAAGGTATCTGGGAAATCATACTGATGAATCTGAGACCTGGCTCTTTTCACCCTTTGATACTGCTATTTAGTTAGCTTGCTCTCTTTCTTCTGTTAATACATTAGCTAAGAGGTGAAAATGCACTTTTCCCAATGCTTTGTCTTCTTTCTATCTCCTCATGCATTGCATGCAGGATTAGATTTTATTTAGGAGTAATGGGCTTAGCCCCCAACAGAAATTTATATCCTTTGCCTCTGAGTTTTAATTCACTCTTGCAGAAGCATTAGAGCTGCTGCTGCCTCCAGGCATATTTAGCTTCATTTTCACCAGTGTACTAACTCTTGAATCCCTGTAGTCCTTCTTCCCTCATTACTCTGTGTTTCTCTTCTACAGCTGGTTTCAAAACTGCTGGGTTATGCATAATGATATGAGGCCCTTCCTCCTGGAAAACTAGGTCACTGGGATGTAAAATGAGTGTCTTCTACACTTATGAAAACTGAACATGTTGAAAAATACAGCACAGCTACTTTAAAACATTTTTTTTACGGTAAACAGGATGGAAGCCTGAATTTTTATTAGTCCTGCTCTTGTCCTGTCTCCCAGTCACACTTCCTTCTGCCTATCTCTTACTTGTGTGTAGCAGAATCTGCACAACTGTAAAGCAGTATTTTAGTAGCAACCACAACATTTCTTTAGTCGTAATTTTGGTTGATGGGAAATGTAGCAGGGAAGGAAATTCTGGTCAGCTCAATTACTATTGAGGTAAGACTCAAGAAAAAAGGGGTCTCTGCAGCCCTGATCTGGCTACATGTTAACAAATCTATATATGCATGTTTGTGTATGTTAGTGTGTGTATATATACCTATATATATAT